>CAUYRT010089219.1:0-34571 GCA_963574885.1 Lepilemur ruficaudatus | reverse complement strand
AACCTCAAACTCCTGGGCTCAAGCAAGCCTCCTGCCTCAGCCTCCCGAGTAGCTGGGACTAAAGGCATGCGCCACCATGCCCAGCTAATTTTTTGTATATATTTTTAGTTGGCCAATTAATTTCTTTCTATTTTTAGTAGAGACAGGGTCTCGCTCTTGCCCAGGCTGGTTTCAAACTCCTGACCTTGAGTGATCCACCCGCCTCGGCCTCCCGGAGGGCTGGGATTACAGGCGTGAGCCAGTGCACCCGGCCTGCCAATTAATTTCTTTTTATTTTTTAGTAGAGACGGGGTCTCGCTCTTGCTCAGGCTGGTTTCCAATCTTCTAAATGTTTTATCATTTTATGTTTACATTTAGGTCTATGGTCCATTTGGGTTAATTTTGATATATGGTGAGAGGTGTGAATCAAGATTCATTTTTACATATGAATACCCAATTTTTCCGACACCATTTATTGAAAAGACTATCTTTTCTCTACTGGATTGTCTTCACACATTTGCTGAAAAATCAATTGCCTACCTGAGTACAGTGGCATGCCTGTAATCCCAGCTACTCAAGAGAATCACTTGAGCCCAGGAGTTCAAGACCAGCCTGGGCCACATACCAAGACCCCATCTCAAAATATAAAATAAAATAAATTTTTAAAAATCGACTGCCTAATATGTGCCAATCCAATTTATTTTAAGATTCTCTGTTTCATTGACCTATTTGTCTTATGCCAGTACTATTACATGGCTATGATTACTGTAGCTTTACAATAAATTCTGAAATCAGGCAGTGTAAGCTTTCAGCTGTGTTCTTTCTCAAAACTGTTTTGACTATCTTAGGTCCTTTGCATTTCAGTAAGCATTTTAGAATCCACTTGTCAATCTTACATAATACAATCTTGCTAACATCACTTATTAGTTCTAGAGCTGTTTTTGTAGGTTCCATCATACTTTCTATAGATAATAATGTGTCTGTGAATAAAGAATTTTTTTCTTTCTTTCCAATACAGATGTCTTTTAATTCTTTTGCTTGCCTTATTGCACCGGCTTGACCATCCACTACAATGTTCAAGAGAAATGATAACCAAAAGACATACAAATGATCAATAATAGGTACATCAAAAGATGTTCAACATTATTAGTCACGGCAACATTATTCACAGTAACCAGAAGGTGACAACATCTAACTCACCTAAACCACAAAAAACACAAAACAAAGTGAAAAAAGAAAAGGTGACAAGAATCCAAGTGTCCATCAACAGATGAATAAACAAATGTAATATTAACATATAATGGAATATTATTTAGCCATGGAAAGGAATGAAATTCTGATACATGCTACAACATGGATAAACCTTGAGGGCATTACACTAAATGAAATAAACCAGTCACAAAAAGACAAACACTGTATGATTCTGCCCTAGCATAGTCAAATTCATGAAGACAGGCTGGGCAAGGTGGCTCATGCCTGTAATCCTAGCACTCTAGGAGGTGAACGCGGGAGGATCACTTGAGCTCAGAAGTTGGAGACCAGCCTGTGCAAGAGCGAGACCTCATCTCTATTAAAAACAGAAAAAATCGGCCGGGCGCGGTGGCTCACGCCTGTAATCCTAGCACTCTGGGAGGCCGAAGCGGGCGGATCGCTCAAGGTCAAGAGTTCGAAACCAGCCTGAGAAAGAGTGAGACACCGTCTCTACTATAAATAGAAAGAAAGAAATTAATTGGCCAACTAAAGATATATATAGAAAAAATTAGCTGGGCATGGTGGCACGTGCCTGTAGTCCCAGCTACTCGGGAGGCTGAGGCAGAAGGATCGCTTGAGCCCAGGAGTTTGAGGTTGCTTGAGCTAAGCTGACACCACGGCACTCAGTCTAGCCCGGGCAACAGGGTGAGACTTGTCTCAAAAAAAAAAAAAAAAAAATTTTTCAAAACCTAACTCACAAAGCTGAAAAGTAGTCTGCCAAAGAATGACAGCCATCAACTCTCCAGTTCTTGAATTCTAAACCAGACTGATAATCCCTTAGACCTGAAGGCCCCACCCTCACTGCTGTTATTAATTAGCAGGGTAATAAGGAGGCCAGAACGCAGGAAAGGGGAACCACAGGCCTTACAGTAGGGTTTGTCAGAAAGCTAAGTTCCTCGGAAGAAACTCTCCAGCCACTAGGATTACTGATGCCTGCCATTCTACAAGTAAAGATTCATTTCTCACTCAATAAAATGAAAATATGCTGGTGAAAAGTCAGGTCCTTTTTTTTTTTGAGATGGAGTCTCACTCTGTTGCCCAGGCTAGAGTGAATGCCGTGGCATCAGCCTAGCTCACAGCAACCTCAAACTCCTGGGCTTAAGTGATCCTCCTGTCTCAGCCTCCCAGGTAGCTGGGGCTACAGACACAAGCCACTGTGCCTGGCTAATTTTTCTATATATTTTTTAGTTTTCCAGCTAATTTCTTTCTTTTCTTTTCTTTTTTTTTTTTTTTTTTTTTTTTTTTTTTTTAGTAGAGATGAGGTCTGGCTCTTGCTCAGGCTGATCTCGAACTCCTGAGCTCAAACGATCCTCCCACCTCGGCCTCCCAGAGTGCTAGGATTACGCGCGTGAGCCACCGCACCCGGCCTGTACACTATTTTTTTAAACAATTTTTTCTTTTCTGTTTCCGGGCTGTCCCCTGGCTTGCTGCAGCAGCTCAGCTCTCAAGAGGTCCCGGGAAGCACGTGGCCTTGTGGCCACAGAGTCCAGACGCAGCTGAGAAGCACCAAAGTCAGGCCATGTGAAGATGGGTTTTTTTGTTTTGTTTTCTTGCTAAGGAGGGGAAAAAAGTCCTGCCACTCGAGGCTTCGGCTCTGTGCAACGATTGCTCATCAAAAACGAGGACAATGCATATTTATTTCTGCAATTTCGCTGGAATACCCTTCTGAGAACCTGCTGCAGAGCTGTGTTCCGCGCACAGCTTCCGAGCCGTTAAGATTTCCATCCTGGGCCCCCGGGAAGCGGTGCATTAAAACACATCGCTACTTCCTTGCACCATCAACGCTCCCCGACGGGCCACCCTTCTGCTCCAGGAACTGCTGGGAACCGAGATCGAGGGCGGCCTGGGGCATGGCCTGCGGGGAGAAGCCAGCGCGGCGGGCGCTGGAGAGATCGCTAGCCGAGACGCCCCCGATCAGCCCGCCCCGGGAAAGGCGCCGTCAGCTGGGCTCTGCCGCTTGGAAGGGTTTCTCTGGCCACTCAAGTGGACGCGAAGGAAACCGCAGACTGTCAGGGTTAGACTCGGGGGTCCCTCCCTACTATTTGACAGATGGGGAAACTGAGGCCCAGGGGGGCAGTGACTTGCCCTGGGGTCACTTAGTGACAAGGACCCAAGTCCCCTGACCCTTTCGTAACGCCTGAGCTGATGGACTGCTTCAGGGAGAGATGCCGCATTTTTTTTAACAAACTTTTGATTTTGGAATAGTTTCAGACTTGCAGGGAGGCTGTGAAGACCGCAGCATCCCCGTGCTGTCGGGATCCTGCGTTACTGCGGAGCACCCGCCCTGAGTCAGGAACCGATATCGACGCATCGTTATTGACAAAAGTCCACGCTTTATTCAGATTTCCTTCATCTCTGTCCAACGTCTTTCTTCCTGCTCCACGATCCCATCCAAGGTACGGCAGGACGCTGAGTTGTCCGTCTCGTTGGGGTCGTCTACACTGTCGTAGTCTCCCCGATTTGCCTTGTTCTTTTTTTTTTGAGACAGAGTCTCACTCTGTTGCCCGGGCTAGAGTGCCATGGCGTCAGCCTGGCTCACAGCAACCTCAAACTCCTGGCCTCAAGCGATCCTCCTGCCTCAGCCTCCCGAGTAGCTGGGACTACAGGCATGCGCCACCATGCCCGGCTAATTTTTTCTATATATTTTTAGTTGGCCAATTGATTTCTTTCTATTTTTAGTAGAGACAGAGTCTCGCTCTTGCTGAGGCTGGTTTCGAACTCCTGACCTTGAGCGATCCTCCCAGCTCAGCCTCCCAGAGTGCCAGGATGACAGGCGAGAGCCACCGCACCCGGCCAGCCCGATTTGCCTTGTTCTTAACGGCCCTGACGGATTTGAGGAACGCTGGTCGGGTATTTCGCAGAGCGTCTGAGGTTGTCTGATGTTCCCCGTGGTCAGGCTGGGTCTGCGGGTTCTTGGGAGGAACCACAGAGGTGAAGAGCCGCTCTCAGCGCCGCATGCGGTCAGGACGACCCGTCGCCGCTGAGGTTGGCTTTGGTCGTCTGCCCGGGGTCCCGCTTCTCCACAGTGAGATCATTCTTTCTCCTCCCCCTTCCTACACGGGACACTCTGGGAGGAGGTCGGTCTGTGCAGCTCACACGTAAGGAGGGGGAACTGTAACCCCCTCTTCTGAGGGCAGAGTAGCTACACGTTATCTGGAATTCGGCACAGGAGATTCGCCTGTTCTCAACCACCTATTTATGTGTTCATCACTTATATCCACAGGGATTCACAGACATATACTTTGCACTTTGAGTTGTATGTAATTCAGTACATTTTCTGTTGCTCAGATTGCTCTAATTTTGGCCATTGGGAGCTGTTTCACTTGGCCCATGTCCCTCTGACGTGTCCCCACTGTTGTGTGTGTGCACGTGTGTCTGTGTGTGCACGTGTGTCTGTGTGTGCATGTATGTCTGTGCGTGCACATGTGTACATGTGTGCACGTGTGTCTGTGTGTACATGTGTGTCTGTGTGCACGTGTCTCTGTGCATGTGTGTCTGCATCCATGTCTCTGTGTGTGCACGGGTATCTGCATGTGTGTGCACATGTCTCTGTGTGTGCACATGTGCCTGTGTGTGCACGTGTGTGTCTGTGTGCACGTGTGTGCATGTGTGTGCACGTGTGTGTACACATGTCTGTGTCGTGTCTCTTTGTGTGCACGTGTGTCTGCATGTGTGCATGTGTCTGTGTGTGCGCATGTCTGTGTGTGCACATGTCTATGTCCGTGTCTCTGTGTGTGCACGGGTGTCTGCACGTGTGTGCACGTGTCTCTGTGTGTGCACGGGTGTGCACATGTGCCTTGTGTGCACGTGTGTGCATGTGTCTGTGTGCACGTGTGTGTGTACACGTGTCTGTGTGCACATGTCTGTGTCATGTCTCTTTGTGTGCACGTGTGTCTGCATGTGTGCATGTGTCTCTGTGTGCGCATGTCTGTGTTTGCACGTGTCTATGTCCGTGTCTCTGTGTGTGCACATGTGTCCGCATGTGTGTACACGTGTGTCTGTGCATGTGTGTTTGAGCACTTCCTGCTTTTTGGCTCTGCAGCCAGGCTCAGCTTGCAGTTCCCGCCCCATCCTACAACCCCGAGCAGCTCTGGCCCCTGTCGCTGAGGCCGGCATCAGACACCCAGCCCCGGTGGCAGGGATGCAGCCGTCACTGGGAGTCATCGCTTCCAGGCCCTCAGCCAACAGAGCAAGGAGGTAGGTGCGTGTTTGCTAAGCCTGCACACACCTGTACCTGTAACATCTCAGCTCGTACCCGCCTGGGTCTACCCTGAGCAAAACGGGAGCCTATGCCGACGCCCCAGCTCTACTCCGGTGCTGTGGGTCAGTCCAGCCTCCCCTTTGCTTCTCTGCAAGATGCCCATTTTCCAGGTGGAAAAAGAAAGTCCCTGAGATGGCCGTGGCTAGCTCAAGGTCACACCTCAGCCAGGGAGTGGGCGGTGGAGCCCATACCCTGTGCCCGTCCTAACTTGCACCAAAAATGCAGCTGTCCCTGGCCGGTGTCTGGTCATCTAGATCCAATGGTGGCAACGTCACCTGCCCTGGGAGGACGGCCAGGGCCAGGAACCCATACAGGAGGCCACCGAAGGCTGCAGGCAGGGTCCAGCCCTGGTGCCACCTACATTTCCGTTGTCCCGTCACCCCAGCCAACCTCACCAAGAAGAGTGACCTCAGACAGCCCCCTGCGGCGGATGCTGGCTCTTCCCCGCCACCCTCTCCGGCCTTGGCAGCCAATGCCCTCGCGCTGTTTCCCGAGCCTGTCTCCAAAACGGTGGCTGTCCCTCTGCCCTCAAAGCCAGAAGGGCCCAGTGACTGACATGCAGGGAGCAACCCTCATCCAGGGGCTGCCGGGATCCGTGTTGGCTTCCCCCCCTTCCTGGGGACCCTCTGTGGCGTGGGCTGTGGCACCTGCCTGGGCTCCTGCAGGATGGGGGCTTGGGGCTCAGGGGCGCCTTGCGGACGGTGCACCACAGCGGGTCATCTTCCCTCTGTCCCCCTCCCACAGTGCTCACAGGGCTGCCCCCCGAGTCTCGACTCTCACTACATTCTCAGGGTCTGCTGCAAGGGGGACGCACACGGAGACCCCAGTGCACAGACTAGCCCTTCCTGAGTCGCTGTCCAGGGACGCCCTGAGCACACGTCTGCAGAGCGCGGCCCTCGGCAGGCGGAAAGTGGCTGTCAGGGCCCAGGTTCCAGAGCGCAGACTTCCTGGAGGGGATCCAGGGGGGCAGGTGGGTCTGGGGACACATGTCCGGGGGTGAGCAGGGGCTTAAAGCCACCCCACGCCTGCTTGCTCAGGTGAGAGGAGAGCTCAGAAGTGCTAAGAGCGTTGCTCCAGCGGGGTGACGCCCGGAAAGGAAGCGGAGCAGCTTAGTCCCAGAGACCATTTTACAGCTGTCTCTCCCGCCGCATCACAGGGGAAAGAAACCCATTTGTCACCTGCAGGGAGATGAACCGATGAGAGGAGCCAGGGGATTCTGGCATCTGAGCCTGCTGCTGCACAGAATCTCCGCAAAGGCGCCATCCGTCAGAGCCACGCGCCTGTGTCCCATGAAGGGCGTCATCGACAGCCACCCGGTAGATCTAGGTGCGCCCATATGGAGTGACGCGCGGCGGCCCCCCGTCCCCCGCCCGAAGATGGACGGCGTTTGTCAGCGAGCTCCCCGTGGGGCTGCGGAGGCGCAGGCCCTGACTCACCGACACCTTGCCCGCCGCAGGCCACCGGCTGCAAAACCCTGTGCTACCGCGGGGCCCTCAGCTGCCCGGGCTGACCGCCGAGCTCACGGGAGGCTGGGGAGGGCTCCTGACCTCCACCCAGAAAGTCCACATACTCGCACATACATGCACACGCACACACACACACGGGCACACGCACACAGTTACACGCCCAGACTGGCATGCACTAAAAAATCCCTTCCGCTTTGCAAAGTCTTTTTTCCTCCACAAGTGGGTCTCTCCGGCCGGCGCCCACCCCCTCGCCCAGCGCCACGCACGCCCTCGAGCCCCCTTCCCCCTCCCCGGCGGACCCGGCGCCGTGTTTGTCCCTGGGGTTCTCCAGGAAGCAGCCCGGGGCTCGTGCGAAATCCCCCGCTGACTCTAGAAAGATGCCGGGGCGTCGCGATGACCGCGCGGTCCCCACGCACTGGATTACAGGGCCCTTAACAGATAAAGCCCGGAGTTTGCGCCGCTTGTCGGACCCCGAGCAATCATGAGCCAGGTCTTAAGAGATCAGTGAAACACGGAGGCCTCGGCCAGGAGCTCCGAGGTGGTTCCAGGGAGGCCCTCGGAACAATGCCCGGTGCGGGCGGGGAGCGATCGCCTCGGCTTTGGACGCTGAACTGTGAGCCTCTCGGTGAAATCTTTTCATATCGGGATAAGACCCGGGTAGCTCTTAATCCCTTAATTCTACCACTTGGCCGGGAGCTAGAATTGGATTTGGAACCTGAGGGAGGGAGAAGGGGAAAGATCAACAGAGGAATTTAAAACGACCCTCAGCGTTGGACCCAGTTGCCGCCCACCTGCCCCGATCCAGCCAGAGCTCGTGTCAGTGGGGTGGCTGGGCTAGGGGACGTCCCTCGTCACCCCCCCACCACCACTGCGAAGTTTCCAGGTGGGAGCTGCCCAGGACCCAGAGACCTGCTGACCACTGACCAGAGGCTCAGAGCCAAGCCGGGGGGGGGAAAGGAGGGTCTTTTTATCTTTTTTTTTTTTTTGAGGCAGAGTCTGGCTCTGTTGCCCGGGCTAAAGTGCCGTGGCATCAGCCTCGCTCACAGCAACCTCAAACTCCTGAGCTCAAGCGATCCTCCTGCCTCAGCCTCCCGAGTAGCTGGGACTACAGGCATGAGCCACCATGCCCAGCTCATTTTTTCTATGTATTTTTAGTTGGCCAATTAATTTCTTTCTATTTTTAGTAGAGACGGGGTCTCACTCTTGCTCGGGCTGGTCTCAAACTCCTGAGCTCAAACGATCCTCCTGCCTCGGCCTCCCAGAGTGCTAGGATGACAGGCGTGAGCCACCACGCCCGGCCCAGGAGGGTCTTTTAAGCAAGGGAGCCCCTTGCCTGGGGGGTGCAAGGCCGTCCCCCGAAAAGAGAGGGAACGATAATCATCACCATTGTAAGGGACAGCTGACGCTCCTCTCCCGCGGTGTGTGGGGTTTACAGAAGAACCTTGGCGGCACCCATGACCAAAGTGACAAGCGTGTGCCCTGGTCCTGACAGCACCCACCCCTCCAGACACTCTTCCTGCCCACTGCCCGAAGCGGTGGCAGCCTCGCCCTGCACAGCGGGGGCACTGAGGGGTCTGCTTCAGAAAGAGAGGAAACAAGGTTTGCAGGGCAGGGTGTAGGAGGAGGGGCCGGAGTCCCCGCGAGAGGCCTGGACCCCCGAGAGCCTCGCTGAACCCACCCTGATGCGTGTCCCAAGGGCAGGACCGAAGCCGTCACCGCAGCCTCAGGGAAAACTTCTGCTTCTGGGCACCACTCATTCATTCATTAATTCATTCATTCACTCTGCAAGCCCAGGTGGAGGCCGCTCTGCACGGGGCCCCGGGCTCTTGCCGGAGCCAGACAAAGGGACGAGCTTGGGTCCCTGCCCCACGAGAAGCCCTCAAAGCAGAGGGAGAAGGTAGCCGGGAACTGCCGGTCACAAAGCACAGGACTGTGCTAGACAGAGGAAGATCCCGGGGCCACAGAAGCTCAGGGAAGACAGGGATGCCCAGCTGAGCAGGCAGGCACGAATGTCTTTGAGCTGAGTCCCCTGGGCGGAGCAGGAGCTGCCAGTCCTGGCTCTTCCTCCTTCTCCGGGAGCTCTGGGGTAAAGGCAGGGACAGAAGAAATGGCGAGAGGAAAGGGAACAAGCATCTGTCCCGGTGTCCCCCTCAAAGATGATTCTTCCGCCTGAGTTAAACCAGAGACTCAGAAGGAGGTGGGCGGAGAGAGGGGCCAGGTGGTCCCCAGCCCAGCACGGAGCCGCCTGCCCCACAGGAGGACTCCAGTAGGTAGAAGGACAATGGGTGACCCATGGAGGGACAGCCACGCAGGCCAGCGGGACACAACCTGGTGACACTGTGGGTGGACACAGAAAGCATCCAGGGGGCAGAGACCATGTGGGAAGACAAAGGAGCCACCACTATCAGCCGCCTTGCGAGCACCTGCCTGATGGTCCCTGGGAGGTGGTTAGTCAATGGACTTCATCTCTGAAAAAGGGAATAAAATTATTTTTCAAGCTGGACTCTTTTAGTTGTAAATGACCAAATCCCAATCTGAAGTGGCTTAGGAACAGAAAGATGGGAGACGGGGAGGTTCCTAAATAATGACGCAGGGGTAGATCTAGCATAGCTTCAGGCATGGGTGGATCCAGGCGCTCAAATTCAGCCTCTACCTCCTTACCCCTGTGTGGTCCCCCTCCCAGCCCGAGTTCTCCCAGGATGCCAGACCCACCTCCCATCAGCTCAGCAGCCCGTCGGGTCGGGAGAGCACTTCAGAAAGTTCCAGCCAGAGTCTTTGGACTGCCTCTTGGCAGAGATGCGGCTCCGTTGAGCACTCCTGAATCAAATGCCGTGACCACAGGGACACCGTTCTCTTGGCCCCAAGAGTGGATCGACCTACCCACCAGAAATGCATGGTTAAGATTTTAGGGGGGCTGGGGTGAGGACCTCAAAGAAGAATCCAGGTGCCACTGTCAGAAGAAGGGTGGAGAGTTGCCAAGCAGGAAAAATCTACCTGGCCTCCCTTTCAGAGGCTGACGGGCTGGCGGGACGTGGGGACCCACCTGGGTGGAAACAGGAGGGAAAGGGGCTTCCCACGGGAGGGACAGATCTCGGCCTGAGCGCCCACCACTCAGCGCCTGGACAGCCAACCCCTCGGCACGTCACCCCCACTCCGCCCCGCGCACCCACCAGCCCCAACCCCTGGGGGGCCGTCTAGGGAAAGGCAGCCGTCCCCCTGTGCCGGTTATTGATTTAATTTCTGTTTACTCCGCTGTAAGCTTAATTTGCTGTGTTAATGGCATTTTAATCCACTTGCCATTGCAAGGCACTGATAATGCCACACTTTTGTGCCACGGCGGTGACATATCTGCACGTCCCGGGCCTTTGGTGGGCGGGGCCGGGCATCATTCCCTAGATTGATGTCCCCTCACCCGCCTGCATGTGACACCCACTGCCAGTCCCCTCTCCATGGGGGACGTGGCTCCCTGCTCTGTGGGTTCAGGAAAGTCGGCCAGAGTGAATTCCCCATTGCTAAGCCCAGGGAGAAGGGGCTGAGCTGTGCGAGGGTCCAGGCGGAGGGACAGTGGCCTCCAGGCCCGAGGCCCACCTTCCTCAGATACGGCATCCTGGCGTGGTCGGCCCTGAGCGGGGTCTTTGAAATCAAAGGTGTAAGTGAGCCAAGCTAATTAAGGGACTCCAGAAAAATTTAACCCAAACTGATTCCTCCATCTGGGGCCAAACTCCCTGCGGACTGTGTCTGTGTCCTTGTCCCACATCTCTCTGCACCCTCACAGCAGAGGCAGGTTCCACCTGGATACATAAACACGGAGTGGCCCAGGTCTGCGTTGAAAGTCCAGCTCTGGCCAGCAGCTCCCGTCTGCAAAGCGGGGATTCGAACGTCGGCCAGGCCAGCCGACGTCACGGGCTCGCGGTGGCCTCTGCCCAGTGGTGGTCGCTGGGGCAGTGGGCAGGGAGGGACCGTCAATGGGACAGACTCCGCCACCCACCAGGTGCACAGCCCCCAGGGCAGAGGCGGAGGAGCTGCCTTATGTTTACGGTCACACGCCTGGTACCTGAAGTCCTGCCGCTTTCGCCCCATGGGAGACCAACCCTTGGTCCAGGGACAGCCCACGGCAGGTGGCCAGCCGTGGTCGGAGACCAGGCCACCCCGGCCAACGGGGACGTGCGTCTCGAGAGCTTGTGGCCGGGCACAGCCCCTCGTGGAGCAGTGACATGGTGCTCAACGAGCGTCACAGCCTGGGGACAGAGGCCAGAAGATGCCCAGAGAGAACAGGAGCGACAGTAAAATCAGAAGAGAAAGAGGAGGAAGCGTTTATGGATCTCTTACTGGGCTCCGGGCACGGGCCCAAAGGCTCCACTTGCTATTACATTTAATCTTCGTAACAACCCTGTTGTTTTCCTCGTTTTATGGAAAACGTAACTGAAGCTTAGGGGAGGCAAGGACATTGCCCAGGGCCACACAGCTAGGACACAGCACAGCAGAGATTTGAACCCAGGTGGTCTGAATCCAGGTCTCGTGTTATTACAAGACACAGGAGGAGGGGCCACCAGGCAGCAGCGTCCCTGGGTCAGCGGAGGCCACGACACGGCAGAGGCCATGGGATCGTGGAAGCCACAGAACAGCAGAGGCCACAGGGTGGCAGAGGCCACACAGTTACAGGAACATGGTGGGGGCAGCAGGACGGCGGGAGCAGGTGGGGCCCCGGGCGGCCCCGCGGCAAGCGCAGGGTCTCTGCACGCGTGAGGCTGCGGCTTGTCCTGGGCGGCAGCTCCCGTCCTCAGCCCTGCCCTGGGCCGCTGCGTTCCTTCTGTGCCCTGTGACCTTCACCACAGGGGGAAGCTGAGCACTGTCTACCCTACACTCCAGAAAAGCCAAGGCCACCCGAACCCTTCTCCAGTTCATCCTTTCTGTCCCCGACCCTCCAGTCAGAGCAGCAAAGGGTGTTCCTTCCAGCCCCGCCCCGGTCCCCGCCCCGCTACCTGCTGCCGTGGACAGCCCTGGGGACGCTGTCTGCACCCCTGCAGAGAACAGCCCCTGCTGCATGTCTCTGCATGTCTCCCCATTTGGATGGGGCGCACATACATGCCCACATGCACACACATGCACACATGCACACACATGCCCACGTGCACACACATGCACACAGGCCCACAAGCACACACATGCACACGTATGCACATGCCCACATACACACACACATAGACCCAGACACCCGCCCCTGCCCAGGTTGTCAGGACCCCTGGCCGGGGGCTCCCCAGGGGACGGGGTGGCCGGGGACGCTCACCTCACACCGTCACTGCTCACTGAGAGCTGCATCGCCTGTAATGACCCCGGACATTTCCAGAATTAACGGCCGGCAGGATTAATCGTCCTCGGCGACACCCCAGGCCATTAGGCACCAGGAAGCCCCGAGCCTCAGTGGCTGTCACTGGAGTGGAGGACATTAGAGAGAGGACGGCGCTGTCCAGCCAGGGGTCCCGGGGGAGCCCGCGGTCTGCGCTCATTGCCTGGTCGGGCCCCGTGGCGAGAGCTGCGGCCAAAGGCAGGTCATGAGTTCGGTCACCCTCCCGCCCCGCTCCTCCTCCTCTGGAGGCTGCTGTTTGGGCTGGATCCCTTTGCCTTTGGAGCTCATGTCTGTGTCTGTGCGCATGTGTGTATCTCTGTGTGTCTGCACATACGTGCGTGTCTGTGTCTCTATGCATGTATCTGTGTGTCTGCACATATGTGCGTGTCTGTGTGTGCATACACATGTATAAGGCCTCCCAGCCTTAGCCCTGCAACAGCAGAGCCTCCTTGCTCTGCCTCCTGAAGGAATGTCCCCTCCATCCTCCCTTCTGTCACCACTCTGCTGTCACCCGGACCCGCCTCGACTTCCCTCTTCTGCTCCAGGACAGTTTGCCTCTCGGTCCTCCCCTCGGTCCACAGTGACGTGTGAGCACTTATGGAGTGTCCGGTCCCCTGTGAGGTCCCAGGACCAAGCCCAGGGAGGCCAGGCCCTCAGGCTGGCAGCCTAGAGCGGGGCTGTGAACACATGACCACTGACGCCAGAGTGTGAGGCAGGAGTTTTCCAAAAATCTCCCCCCGACAAACAAGCCCTGCTGTGAGCTCCAGCCTTTGCTGAGTCCCCGTCGCGTTGCTGGGCTCTGATCTCAATCACCTTCTGCTTCAGCTTGGAGGGAAAGACGAATTAACCCTACAAGTCCTCGACTGAGGCTCGTTTCGGATGCTCACAGAGGTCGACCTAATAGAATCAATTTTAAAAAAAAAAGGCAAAGAAAGTAAACAAAACGACAACAATTACTCCCGAGGAGGAGGCGCGATCTCAAAATCACAGGTGTGGGATGTGATTGGGAAGCGGCCCTTAAGTGTCGCCAGCGAGAGCAATCCCGTTGGGGGTCATTTTACGGAGAACACGGCTGGCAAACGGTGCTCGCGGCTTTGGACACGTGTCTGGACAGCGTCTGCGTGAATACAAACAGCACCGCTAAAGGCAGGGCCTGAGACACAGCTCCCCCGCGAGCCAAGGCAGCGAGGGTGGAGGGTGTGAGGGTTTCGGTACGACGGACCCCTGGCGTGGGAGGACGGATTAGGTGTCCCTAATCAGCGCACGGCCTTGCATAGCAAGTGACTCCAGATACGTGTTACGACCTAGTTAAGAACTGTTAGAAAGAGGCATCGGACTGTTTTAACGGCATCCTTAAATAGTCTATATGAGCAAGCAAGATGCCCCAAAACGTCCTTTTCATTGGGAAAGTAGAGGCTCTCCTTGTGTTCGGACATGAAGGCACAAACAGAAATCACGCAATGAACTACTTAATCAGAACGGCGGCGCGGGCTGCAAGGGAGAAGCAGCAGGCGCCGTGAGGCCGGAGGACTTTGTTCTCAAAGAAGCGCTGCCTGAGCTGGCAGCGAAAGGAGAGAAGGAATTGACAGGGTGGAGGAACGGCAGGTGCAAAGGCCCTGTGGAAGCGAGGCGCAGGGAGCCCTTTCTGCAGGAGCCCAGAGGGCGAAGGCCGGGTCTTGCCGGACTCCTTGGGGGTTCTGTCCCCTCCCTCAGGGCAGACGGGAGCCACTAAGGGTTCACACGGCAGGATAGGGTGATCTGTTCTCATGTCTGAGAGCTCCTCCTTCTTTGCACATCCCACAGTTACCACGGTCGTTCCCTAATTGTTTGAGCTCTGGGGACCCAGCGACTCGCATTCCTGTTGTCATCTCCCTCGCCGTTTTAGGTAAGTTCTTCCTGAGGACTGGACTCAATGCCCCACGGCCAGGGACCTCCCTCCCTCTCCACCAGGGCCAAGCATTAGTAGATGCTCCGGAAAGACTCTACACGTGTGAGAATTTGGAGCAAAGGAGACACCTCCAGGCTGATGGGACACTTGCTTGTGCATGACCTCCGGAAGGACAAAGGACAAGGAACAAAGGCAGCCAGGCAGAAAACCAGGGCCCCCGAGTTACTCCAGGGCCCTGCGAAGCTGCCCAGAGTGGGGTGGAGTCGGGGAGCATCCTCCGCTCGGGGCAGGACTGGCTGCTGCAGCGCCCCCCACCCACCCACCCACCCAGGCAGCCCTGGGGGGTCAGGTCCTTCTGCCACACCCAGCGGCGCTGTGGACACAGCCTGGCCCGAATTCAATCACACGGAGTCACACGGCACGCGGGGATTGGATCCCAAGAGAGCGTGCAGTGAAATTAGCAAAAAGTCAAAATGCCCCTTGAAAATCCCGGAGGAAGGCGTCACCCTGGAGACTCGCTTTCCTATCCTCGGTGAGTCCAACACGAGCCCGTGTTGGGGACAGACCGCTGCTCCGTCCACTAAGCACCCGATGAAGTCGGTGGCTTGCGTTTAGGGACAGGTTGCATGAAAAGTATGTCTTTATTTATTTATTTATTTTTGAGGCAGAGTCTCACTCTGTTGCCCAGGCTAGAGTGCCGTGGCGTCAGCCTAGCTCACAGCAACCTAAAACTCCTGGGCTGAAGCAATCCTTCTGCCTCAGCCTCCCTAGTAGTTGGGACTACAGGCGTGCGCCACCATGCCCGGATAATTATTTTTTTCTATATATTTTTAGTTGGCCAATTAATTTCTTTGTATTTTTAGTAGAGACGGGGTCTCGCTCTTGCTCAGGCTGGTTTCGAACTCCTGACCTTGAGCAATCCTCCCACCTCGGCCTCCCAGAGTGCTAGGATCACAGGCGTGAGCCACCGCGCCCGGCCGAAAAGTATGTCTTTAAACCCAGGCTTCCCTCTGTCCTCCGCAGATGCTCACCCTGCGAGAGGCAGGTGGGAAGTGGGACCCGGTGGGGTGACATCACAGTCTTGCCCCCCCCAAGCACAGTGGCCGCAGGGAGCCACAGCACGGTATAAAGTGCCACCTCTCACCCTCTCTCACTCTGCTGTGAAGCCTCAGGTGACCTTCCTGGAGAGCCACACCCACCACCCCACCCCCGAGCTGACCGACGGGAGCCGCAGCCACACTGGGCAGGACCCAGGCTCGGTTCTGCCGAGGACGGGGAACCCCGGCCCCAGTGTGACCGACGGGGCAAGGGGGACCCAGTCCCGGCGGGCTCCGGTCTCTCCCCGGGGCCAGCTGCCCTCGCAGTCTGGCCACAGGGACGGCAAGCAGCACTCGGCCGTCCTGGTGAGGGGGAGTATTTTGCACCACCGGAGTCAGACGCATGGTGATGAAGAGAAACCCCACGCGGCTCCCGGCCGGCGTGGCTCCGTAGACCCTGCCGGAGGCGGGAGCCCGCCACCCAAGTGCGCGAAGCTTCCAGACCGGAAACGTTGCCTTGCCTTTTATTTACACTCCCTGACGACGGAACCGGCTTTAAAAAATGCCCCACGCCCTTGAGCGAAGGGCTTACGGTGCTGCGGCCCGTGCGCAGTGGGGGCGGGCGGAGGGCCCCACTTCACCTCATCTCTCCTCTCTGCTTAAATATTATGCCACATCCTGATTAATACCAGACCGATAAAATCATCCCCGCAATCTGGTTAGAGGCTTTTGTCTTCCCAGATGGCCTGCAATGTTAATGTGTGACAATTTCAACAATGAACTAGGACTGTTTTATGGAACCAACATTTGTTCGACCGCTTTTTTTTTTCAGACTCAGAATTTTGACACAGATGGTACAAATTACTCAAAAAACAGAAATGTTCATTTAGAAGGCTTAAATATGTGGTTTTACTCAGGCCATCAGAATATTTTACATTTGCAATTCAGTAAATTTACTAACAACCCTGCTATAATTAAGGTCTGTAAAAAATTAAAAAAATAAAAAAATAAAAAGCCCCTTTCTCCAGCTTTTTATATCTATAGAGTTTCATTAAAGCCAGGGGAAAAAAAATATTATTATTTATTCTAGTTGTGTCCTGTTCTTATTTCCTTGTGACATACACTGTTCGCCTCTGTTTCCTTCCTGCCTCCTCGTCGCTGCTGAGGACGGGGAGGACGCGGGTAGGTGGGCTGGCCTGCTCGGGGGTCCCCCCACCCCCGACACCCCACCGACTGGGTTTCAGCTCCGAGTCCCCGGTGCCGATTGCTAGAACCTTCTCCTGCAAAGCAAGGCGACCAAGTCTCCTTGGACCCCCCCACTCACCCCTCTCTGCAAGGGCAGACCCTAAAGCACAAGCCCGTTCCCGGCCGAAATTCGCTTTTTGTTTCCAAATGGACCCAGGTCTGCCTTTGAACACGAGAAGACGTCATCATTATCGTGGACGTCATCTCGCGTTTGCGCATGTGACCTGAAACAGGCACCGTGCAGGACGCTGCCCACGCATCCCCTGGGTTTAATCACCCCGGCAGCCCTGGGAGGTCTGAGACGGGGCATCAGCGCCGCGTTCCGGAGGAGGAAGCCGGGGCGGAGCGAGGTTGGGCAGTGGTCGTGGTCTCCCGGCAGCATTAATAGACCCGCACAGACAAAAACTGGCATTTTTCTGGGCACTTACTCTGTGCCAGGCACCGCACGGTCCTTTCCACATCTTGTCTCTTTTAACCTTTCTTTTTAAAAATGTGAAGACTGAGGCTTAGAGAAGTCAAGAGCAAGGATGATGGAGCCCACCTAGGGCAGTGGCAGCCAGGTGGACCGAGCATCCGTCACTCGAGCAGCAGCTGAGGACGGGAACTCGCAGAGAGACCCGAGAGACGGAGGAAGCCCAGGCTGCCCGCAGTTCCGGGAGATGTCCCCATGAAGGGACAGCTTTGGTGCCCCGAGGACCGTCACTGCCTCACGGTCAACCTCCCCTGTCCCTTCCGCTTCTCCCCAAAGCCGCTGAGTCTACCGCAGCCCCATACACAGATCTGAGCTCAGGGAAGACCTCGGCCGCCAGCAATCGGAGGGCGGGGATTTGGTCCTCCTGCCCCTGGCCCTCACCCACCCCACCCGGGGGGGATGCCCGGCGCACAGTAGGCACCAAGCACCGATGAGAATCTATCGCAAAATGAAACACACAGTCATGGCTTTTGCCAGAGCGCTTGGAGCCCCAGTGGGGGTCAAAGTAAGGACCCTCTGAACCTGGAGGGTGATTTTTCAGGGGCCAGCATGAATGACAGCACTCGCGAGAAGCTCTTGGCGGGGCTGGGACGTGGAGGGCCTCGGCAAATGTCAGCTCTTTTGGAAGTCCGGAAAGACGGCCAGAGTGACCTCATCTGCAACACCGCTGGTCCCAGGGGGGAGGTTCCGAGCCCGGTTCTGGCGGCTCCTGCCTGTCCATCCCGTAGGACCGTCCCATTGAGCAGACTCGCTGGTAAACTCAAGGAAAAACGCACCCCCCCCACCCCCCCCCCCCCACCCCCCCCCCCCCCGCGCAGAAGCTAAACCGAAGCTAAACGCCATTTCCTCCTGCCGCACCTTGAAGGACTATCCGTCTAAACACTGTTTCCAACGTTACTTTTCCAGTAACAATCATGGCAACAGTATCACATTTGCACAGTCACTGACCAGAGTTTTTGTTGCTTGCCGTTTACCAGGTGATACCCGATGCTATTTCTGTCTTGGGTCCTAATTGTCCAATTACGTAAACAAATAATTTATTCCGACTTTAGAGCAAAACAACAACGAAAAAAGACCATTGCTGTCCTTTGCTAACCCTTGCAGTGAGCACCGTGCATTTCCGTGTGACGCTCCGACTCATCAGAGCACTGCCGAGACAAAGTGCGTTCAGAGTTTTTAAATGCTGTTTCCATTAGAATCAATCACTCCTCGCAATTAAGCCAATAGTCTCGCCGTTTTTGCTGTTATGAGCTAAAGCATCCTAAATATATTGACAGCTGTCTCCAATAGGATGTCACAAGGGAGGGGGGAGAGGCCTGAGACTAAATGTCACCAAGGGGAGCCCGGGAGAGCCTCTCGCCGAAATGCACCTCATTTTCATACCCCAGAAGGCATTTAATACAGTTTTTTTTTTTTTGCAATGGCAACATACAGTAATCAATGTTTTGCATATTACGATCAATAACACACTTAAATGTTTAAGTTTTGCATTCTTTTGCAATAAATATTGATATATTACAAACTCTGTAAAAAACTGTTCATTGGACTTTCTGTTTGCACTATGTACTGTATCATTCAGCAAATAAGTGAGCTAAATATTGTTTGTTACAAAACAGATGTCAAATAAAATTATGCCATATGTGCTATTAAACACTTTCCTTATTTTTTTTTTTTTTTTGCAGCAAAAACCCAAGACTTGGTTTCAGAAATGAACGTATTTGGCTTTTCAAGGATTTGAAGCATGAAAGTAACATCTTTGAAATATTTTTAAAACCTGCTGGCTTTGTGTCATCCAGTTCTGTGAGCTAATTCTGAATGCTATCATAGATTTAAAATTTAAAACATAGATAAATACATACAGACGTCGACAGATATCCAAAAACCTAGGGGTTACGATTAATCTATTATTGTAAAAGAAAGGAAAAAGGGAAAATCCCATGCAAAGACAATTTTAAATATAAATCATAAATAGAGATGAGAAATTAGGAGAGTTTTTTTTTCTTTCTAAGAGTCTGGAGATTTTGAGACAGGGGCAGAAGAAATTTTTTGAAACTGGCCCCGCAGAGTAAAAGCCTGTTTGGAGATGGGGGGTGTGGTCGGGGGGTGCCCAGCTATGACGGAGCAGGCAGGAGGTCTGGACCACCCCGCGGGCGCTCAGACAGGCTGGAGGGAGAGGAGGAGGCAGGTGTGTTGTTCGGGGCACTCTCTCACTCTGCGGGGACTGGCGAGGCTAGGACGGAGGCTCAGGGCAGGTGCTGGGACATCAACCTGTCCCGGCCCCGTGGGCCCCACCCCCACCCCGCCCAGCCAGCCCCCTCCATCCCCCGGCTGGGGCCCCGCAGGGGTCTCCTCCTCCGCCCCGGTGCTGTCAGAAGCGTTTGCAGGAGATGGATGGATCGCTCAGCCTGGGGAAGTGTGAAATGCGGAACAGAATGGGCAGAATGCAAGAAACATGTTGCTAAGAGCCACCGAGGGAAACAAAATCTGGAGGCCCCGAGAAACCGGCGTCGGCACCCGCAGCCCTGACACTCCCACCCACGGAGAGAGACGCAGGGGGACGGGGACAGGGAGAGGCGGAGGAGCCAGCCCGGCAGCAGGGGCAGACCCAGACGGAGGGGCCACCTCGGGCCCCGGCCGTGGCAGCGTCTGCAAAGGGTGCCCTGGCTCAGCCGCCACCTGGGGCCCCGACGCAGCCACCGTGGGTGGCCGTGTCCTCTTTCTGCCCGGCAGGTCCGGCGGGGACTGAGAGCTCTGCGATGCCCTGCTTGTTGCAACATCGCCTGGGCCCCTCGTGGACGCAGCTCTGAATCTCACCCCAGCTGGACGATCTCCCTGCCCACACCCCCCACATGGGACACCCTCAGTGGGCAGGCGCAGAGTGACACCCAGCCCACACCACGGGCCTCTCGCAACCTGACGTCATCGCAACCAACAGGGGACGGGGCCGCCGGGCAGATGAGCCCCTGTTCTGCTTCCCCAGGTGGGCGCGTCTCAGCTGTATTTTAGGCAGCTCTGTAGAAGGTCCCTGCGATCCAGCACCAGTGGCCCGTTCCGATGGCCAACTGGGTACCACGCCCTCACCCACCTCCTCCTCACCCCACGCACTGGGATCTCGCCCCCAGGAAGCCACCTGCCCTCGGGCCTGGGCCTCGGGCTCCGCATTCCAAGGGAAACCCGGGATGAGACACTCTCCACGTCCCACCCCTCCATGCCCTTAGGGCTCCTTTTGGTCCCCGACAGGGTGTTGACCCGACAGGGTGTTGACACCTGGCAGGGGTCCCAGCCCCAGGCGAGCTCTCTTGGCAGTGGATTTCTTAGCAGATTTTTTTTTTCTGGGGCTGACGAGTCTGTTTTAACCAAGAGGCATGTTTATTTAACTGAGGGCTGCTGTGCTCTGCAAGCATTCTTAGCCCACTGAAAGGAACGTCCTTCAAGGACAGACTGCAACAGCATCCCTGGGAGCCACATGTCCCCCCGGGGGGGTGCTGAGAACTGATCGCCGAAGGGCCTTGGGAGCCCCCCTCCCAGCACAGACCCCCCAGGCCGGACTCGGGCCGGTGGTGACATGGGACACACCTGTTTTCGCGGCAGCAGCTTCATCGGTTTCAGCCTCAGTCGTCCTTGGTGACTTCATCCAGTTCCAATCACAGGGTCCCTCCAGAGCCCCGTTGTGTGTCCAGCTGGAGTCTGGAAGGTGGAGGACAAGAAAGCAGATCCCCCAAGTGACAAACGGCCCAAGGCAGGTGACAGAGTCTCCTGTCCACAGAACCTCACTCCGGATTCGGATGTGCAGGGGAGACCCGGAGAAACCAAGGAAGCCCGGGGCAGCGGCCAGGCTGAAGCTGAACACGACCCTGGGTTCAAGAGGGGTGTGGCCAGGCGCGTGGAGGACAGGTTAGCCCCGAGGGGACGGAGGTGTCTGGGGCCTGTTGGGGACCATGTCTGTGAGCCTCGGTCACAGCCAGGAGCACCCCCTGGGGCGCTGTGGGAAACAGAAGTCACAACCCCCTCTGTCCCCCCTCCGTGCTCCTGAGGGTGTGTTTGTCACTTCTGGACCCCGGGAGTGGGACCTGCCTTCCCCACGGGAGTGAGAGAGACCAAGAGTCCACGAGGCAGGCTGGTGTCTGAGTCTCCAGGTACCCACAGTGACCAGGACCCGTGGCCACCACAGAGCTCATGGGTGCAAAGATGTCATCAGGACCTGTCCCCATGACACAGAGCTCCATGGACACAGGGGTGTCATCAGGACCTGTCCCCATGACACAGAGCTCCAGAGACACAGGGGTGTCATTACGACTGTCCCCATGACACAGAGCTCCATGGACACAGGGGTGTCAACATGACTGTCCCCATGACACAGAGCTCCATGGACACAGGGGTGCCAACATGACCGTCCCCATGACACAGAGCTCCATGGACACGGGTGCCAACATGATCGTCACCATGACACAGGGCTCCATGGACACAGGGGTGCCAACATGACTGTCCCCATGACACAGAGCTCTGTGGACACAGGGGTGTCAACATGACTGTCCCATGACACAGGGCTCCAGGGACACGGGGAATGACCAGGACTCATCCGTACCACACAGAGGGGTAGAAGGAACTGCTAACACATCCCGGGACAGGGAGGGACGGCTCCTCGGCAGGGAAGAACTCAGTCACGAAGGACGAGGAGGACGGGGATGGGGGAACAGAGGCCAAGGGACAGCGGGCACTGAGCCCCTCCCTGCACTGGCCACCTGCCTCACCTTTGCACCCACGACAGCTCCATCCTGAGAGTCCCTTCCCTGCTCCTGAGCTAGCTTGAGTGGCCTCTCCCCGCAGCTCCAAACAAACCTAAACCAAAACACCGAGCTAAGGAGACCGGACCCCATCCTAACGGGGGTCACTACACATTTCAGGCTGGGATGGGGGGAGCCTCACCACATCTACAGCCTGGTCACATCCTCCCGCAGCTGTGTTGAGCACGTGTTCACGGAAGCCGAGAGGCTGGAAGCAGCGAGTCCGCCCGGGAGCTCTGGCCGCAGCCCTGCGGCGTGGACGGGCGGGCTGGGGGCTGAGAGCCGCAGGAGGGAGGGGTCGGCAGTGCCTGGGTTAATCAGGTGCTTTGCCCAACGCCGCTGCAGCCGGGGGTGACGGGCGTGGGGAGCCGCCTTGCCAGGTTGTTCTCTCTGCTGAGTTTCATCTTCGGGTTGTGGACAGATCAAACCCGGTGGGGCCTGGACCACTGCTTGGCAAGCCTGGGGGAGGGCGGGTCAGGGAAGAACCCAAAGCAGGTGTCCTGAAGGCGTTTCGTCCCCTAGAGGCTTCCGGAATGCCAGAGAAGGCAGCGGTCGGAAGGAAGCCGGACCAGGGGTGAGCTTGGTCCTGCCGTGTAACCACTTCCCACTCTCACACCCAGTCCGTAAAATGTCCCAGATCCCGGGCCTCGGGGACCTTCACCTGTGTGCTCAGAGTGCGGAGGGACATCAACTTCCAGCTGTTAAATGAGAAGCTGCAAACCCAAAACCCTACCAGGTCAAGCAAGGGGCGAAATCGAGAAATAGGAGCCAAGGACAAAAAAAAAAAAGATCCCATGGCCCCCTGAAACAACTGTCAGTCCCCCGAGCCGCAGTAGGAGGCCGGAGGGAGACAGCAGGGAGCGGCGGGGACTGCGGCAGCCTGGACGTGCGTGCTCCATGGAGACAGGGCAGCTGAGATCAAAGCCCTGGAGGACTGTGCACCTGCTGTGGTTATGTCTTCTAGGTTTTTTCTTTTCTTTCCCAAAAAACCTGGAAATCTAAACTTAAACAACAGAAACGAACGGTAAGGAAAAAAAAAAACTCCCAACAGGCCAAACAAAAGGCTGTGGAGGTTGCACCGAGCCCACAAGCTCTGGGTTTGTCACCTGTGTTCTCAATCAAGAAGCCCCGTGATTGGCCGGGCGAGATGGCTCACACCTGTGTTCCCAGCACTCTGGGAGTCCGAGGCGGGAGGATCGCTTGAGCTCAGGAGTTCGAGAGAAGCCTGAGCAAGAGCGAGACCCCGTCTCTACTAAAAATAGAAAGAAATTAGCTGGACAACTAAAAATATATAGAAAAAATTAGCCGGGCATGGTGGCGCGTGCCTGTAGTCCCAGCTACTCGGGAGGCTGAGGAGGATCGCTTGAGCCCAGGAGTTTGAGGTTGCTGTGAGCGAGGTTGATGCCACTGCACTCAAGCCCGGGCAACAGAGTGAGACTCTGTTGCAAAAAAAAAGCAGCCCCATAAATCCTCGCACCCCCGCCAGCCCCGCAGACTCAGCCCCGTGGAAGCCGGAGCCCGCTGGAGTCTCCGTCTGTGGGGCTGGGGACCTGGAGGAAGCTTCTAGAACCGGGAGCTTAACAAAGACAGATTTCTGCGGCCAGATCTCAAAAGGTTAATCAGATTCAGAGACATAAAATATGACAATTTAATGGCGTTTGGTGGGAACTGGAAATTCCTTAAAGTTCTGACTATCCTACATTGAATTCTAATACTTTTTTAATTATTAGATATAAAATGCTTATAATTTTAGGGGGAAATTAGACTTGGTAATTTACATTTCTTGTTTATACAGTACAATTTGCTGATGAAAAAAAAATGTGCTAAACTTATTGATTCATGACCATAATTGTTTAATTATTTATCATTGCGGAATGGTATTAGCATTGCTAATAATGCAGATGAGCAGGAAGGCTGAGGAGTCGGATGCAGGTTTTGTTTTGGGGGGTGTGTGTGCGTGGGGTGCGGGGAAGGTGGCTTCGGGACGGAGGGCAGCCTGCCTGGGACGTGACGGTCCCGGGTCGCACCTGTCTCCACGGAGGTGACCGCGGAAGGATTCTCCACGTCCGGAGCGGTGGAACTACACGGCCACACACTGCCCCAGCGCACGGCACCCCCTCTCCGGTCCACTCTCAGAACTCGGAGGTGCTAAGTGCTAATCCCTCGGAGCCTGGGCTGGGAGGCGGAGTCCCAGCCACTGCGGGGTCCTTCATGCCACCCACAGCCTGGGGCGACAAAGCCGTCCTCACCCACGTGGCCCCGCCGACCTTCTGCACGGGGACCCCAGAGAGCACGACGAAAACCGGGGTCACGGACGCGGGAAGGTGTCAGCAGAGGCTTCCTCCATCCTCACAAACGGGTCATCGGCTGAACACCACGTTCTCAACCACCACGAGGGGACAGATCCAAAAGAAAGTCCAGGCCGGGCACGGTGGCTCACGCCTGTAATCCTAGCACTCTGGGAGGCCAAGGCGGGAGGATCGTTTGAGCTCCAGAGTTTGAGACCAGCCTGAGCAAGAGCAAGACTCCCGTCTCTACTAAAAGCAGAAAGAAATTAGTTGGCCAACTAAAAATATATAGAAAAAATTAGCTGGGCATGGTAGCACATGTCTGCAGTCCCAGCTACTCGGGAGGAGGCTGAGGTAGGAGGATCGCTTGAGCCCAGGAGTCTGAGGTTGCTGTGAGCGAGGCTGACGCCACGGCACTCTAGCCCGGTCAGCAGACTGTGTCTCAAAAAAAAAAAAAAACAAAACAAAGTCCAAGGTGACCTAAGACCCTAACTCCCCACCTGCTCGCAGAACGAGCCGCTCCTTCGAACCGACCTGCCCATTTGGCAGACAGGGAAACTGAGTCTTCAAAAGGGGGGGCCCAGAAGCTCAGAGGGATGATCTCCTGTCGCCTTTGGAACAGGCAAGCGGAGAAGTCGAAGCCCAATGTGGGGTGGAGTCCGGTGGCAGAGGCCGGGCGGCAGGAGTCAAAGAATGGACCGCTCATGACAAGACGGAAGATCTGGGGCTCAGACACCCAAGGGCAGAGGACCAAGGAAAGAGTTTGGGAACACGAAGATGTCTGTGGGGGTGGCCCAGCAGCTGGGGACAGGGCAGACCCGATCACCCCCTTGTTGGAGACGAGTCGTCTGGAGGACAAAGCCAAGCTGCAGACGTGGCCCTGGGGTGAGGCCAGACAGCCACAGAGCGAGACACGTGGTTCTGGAGCAGGTAACGGTCCAGTGTCACCTTCCCCGGGGGTCCCGCCCTCCCTTGCCCCTTAGGGAGGGATGTTCTGCCCCTGCGGGTCTCTCACACCTTCCCCTGGGACCCGGCCTCAGCCCCTCCACGGCAGAACCCGCCACTCCTCCCCCGGTAAGTCAGGGCCACACCGAGGCCGCCACCCCAGTCATCACTGGACACGGACCCAAAATCCCTAAGCCATGTGCCCATGCAGCTCGGCCCCGGAAGGTGCTGCCCTGGGGAAGGGCTTCCTCTGAGGCTCCAGCAGCCCCAGCGTCAGCGGTTCCGGCACAAAAACTCCGTGTTCGTGAGAAGCCCCCTCCCGAGATGCGTGAGATGCTCACGTATCACAAAAATAGCAGCACAGTCAGGCTGAAGCGGTGTTTGTTCGGGGTGTAGACGGTTCTGCTGGGTCTTCTCGGGAAAGACAACAGCATCTCTTCCCTCTGTCCCACCCCAAAAATGCAAGTCCGCCCGCCCCTGCCCCTGCAGCCTTGGAGTTTCCAGCCCACCGAACGGGACAGGCTGAGACCCCTGCGGGCACAGGGTGGGGACGATGCCATGCCAGGAGCCGCAAAGCGCACCCACCCAGCCTGGGAAAGGGACATCGTTGAGCCGAGTGGCCTCAGGAACAGCGGGGGCGTCCTAGACCTAAACTCTCCCTGGTTTTCCAGCGTCTGAGCGTGTGAGAAAGGAAAAAGGATTCCTCCTCGACAGCCAGGGCACCCTCCCTGCACGCCGGAGCTCGGAGACCGTCTGGTTTGGAGGAATTAAAGAAAAGCGACCGACTCTCCCTCCAGAAGGCGCCGAGCAGATCTGCGCCCAAATCCTCGCCCCGCCGCGGCAGGGCGCCGTGTCCCCCAGCGTGAGCTTCAGGAGCGGCGGGCAGGCGGGTGGGCGGCAGGCGTGCCCAGCCCTGCGGGCGCCTGGTCCTCGCTCCGGGAGCCTCCCGCAGTCCCCCCTGCTCTGCTCACCCCTCTGCTGAGCTGGCTCTCCCGCTCCGAGGGCCACGATCTCCCCATCTGCTGAGCCTGCCCTGAGCCCGGCTGCCGCGTGACCGGAGCGTTGGCAACAGCTTCACAGCTTGGTTTAGCCGGAACTTTGGTTCCCCTCAACAAAATGCATTTGTCTCTGCAAACAGCAGAGCTTCCCTTCCCCACAGAGCGACTCCCCGTGTCTCCCCCGAGGCTCAGTGGAGGCCGTGCGCGCCGTGGTTAAAAGTCAGCTTTAGGCCGGGCATGGTGGCTCACACCTGTAATCCCAGCACTCTGGGAGGCTGAGGCAGGAGGATCGCTCGAGGTCAGGAGTTTGAGACCAGCCTGAGCAAAAGCGAGACCCCGCCTCTACTAAAAATAGAAAGAAATTAGCTGGATAACTAAAAATATATAGAAAAAATTAGCTGGGCATGGTGGTGCATGCCTGTAGTCCCAGCTACTCAGGAGGCTGAGGCAGGAGGATCGCCTGAGCCCAGGAGTCTGAGGTTGCTGTGAGCGAGGCTGACGGCCACAGCGCTCTAGCCCGGGCAACAGAGTGAGACTCTGTCTCAAAAAAAAATTCAGCTTTATGGTCTCAAACCCCAGCTCCACCCCGTACTAACACGGTGAGCTTGGTCTTTCAGTCACCCTTCCCAGGCCTCAGTTTTCCCATCTGTGAAGTGGGGATCGTAATTCCTCCCACACACAGTGTGGTGAGGATTTGATGGGGTAAGAGGTGTGGGGTACCCAGGAGAGAGGGAGCACCCCATAAACTCTCGTCAAACAGGCAAACAGGTGCCCTGTGCTGACCCGCTGGGCCACCACGGCGTGTGGTGTGGCCTTGGGTAAGGCTGCCCCTCCAGACCTCAGCTTTCCTCTATTTGCACAAAAACAGAGGTTGAACGAACACGACGGTTTCTGCAGGCCCCTCCGATCCGAAATAATAATAGAATCGAGCCTTTATTAAACACGTAACTTCTGCCAGGCCCGTCTCCAGACTGTCGGTGCACCAGCCACCCACGTTCCCTCGGTGTCCTCCTCCCCGTAACCACGGCTCCCTGCTGCCAGCACAGACTCCCTGCTGGGGCTGGGGACCGGTGCTGGCCCTGGCCTGTGCCCAGCCGGCACAGGGGACAGGGACAGGGGCCCCGGCTAACACCGCAGGAGCCGCCCTCCGCCCGGGAGGGGCAGTAACTGCTGGAAGACCCACCCAGCGTCTGCACCCTCGGGCGGGACCAGTCCCCCCGCAGCTCTTGAGCTCTGCTGTCTCCTGAGGTCCCCAGCAGACCTGAGCCCCTTCCCGGGGCGCTGAGCTGCTCCTGAGCCCTGGGGCCAGCGCCTGCACTTTCCTGCCTGGCTTCCTCCCCGCGGAACCCGTCATGCTCAGAGTTTGCGTGTGCAGAAGCCCAAAGGGACACACCATCTGCTCTAACCTCACCATGCTCCTGGGAGGCAGGTGCGAGGATGGTCGCCATTCTGCAGGCAGGAACCCGGCTCAGAGAAGCCGGTCCCTTCGCCGCAGGGAAGGGTGCTGAGTGGGAGACCCGGCTCACAGGTCCAGCAGCCAGAGCCCGAGCTGGGGACTCCAGCTCACTGAGAGGATGGCCAGGGGTTTGCCCCATCGAAGCGAGGGCCCCAGTCTCCCACCCCCTCGAGACTCAGGACGGGCTTCCATGGGGTCGTCCGTGCTGCGCCTCTAGCCAGGCCCAAGGGCCAGGGACCAGCCCCCCCTCAGCCCGGCATGCCGAGGCCAGTCTGGGCCCTGTGTGTCCCCAGCAAGGACAGCAGGTGAGCACAGAGAAGGGCCTCGCTGGAGCTTGGTCTCCATCGGGGTTTGCCGTGCAAGGCCGTTAGGACACAGCCCCAGCACCGCCCGGCGCAGAGACACCGACTCATCCTGCTTTGAGCTTTACTCTTGGGACGTGGCAGGCTGCACCACCTTCTGTGGGTCTCAGGGGCAGCCTCTTTTGGCATCAGAGGCCCCAGGTCCAGTGAGCTGTGTGACTCAGGGTCACTCGCTTCTCCTCTCTGAGCCTTAAATTCTTTTTCAACCAGGTGGGGCTCCCCCGGGCACCCGGCTGGCCGCGTGGGAGTGTGGGGCGGGGTGGAGGCCGTGCCTGAGCTCACTCTCGGCAGATCGGAAAGTGCGCTGGTGGGAGGGAGATTTGGGGGGCTTCTTCCCAGGTGGGGGGAGGCCTCTGCACTCCCAGCTCAGAGAGGAGGCTGGACTCTACCCTGAGGCTTGTGCCCCAAGGCCAGCCCCGGCTGGACGGGGCCTCTCTCGTGCTGGGCACCTGCCCCAGACTGTCCTGAGCTCAGCGGCCCAGCAGGCCAGAGCCACCTGACCACCTAAATTCACGCGGAATCCCTTTGCTCCCCCGACCTCTGCCACATCACCTGGGGTGGACCGGCACCCGACAATTTATTTGGTGACAGGTGGCTGTTCCCCAGCCCCAGACAGCCTCCCCCGATCTTAGCGATGAAACAGAGGGCCCAAGATCCTTGGGAATCCCAGAGGACAGGCATGAGTGCACCACAGTGGGCTCAGCCGAGGGTGGGAGTTAGGGAAGTCGTGGAGTGAGCCCCAGAAATGTGGCTGTACCCCCTCAGGTGTGCCCCCACGATAGACAGGTGAGCGGTAGCAGCGGGAGGCACCAGGAGGAAGGAAGGGGACTGCAGGGTCGGGTGGTGCAGGGGCCCAGGAGATTGAGGAGGGCCCCGAGGAGGTGCCATCTCAGGACCAAGGTGGGAGTGGGACTTTGCCAAACTGCGAGGAAGACAGGGACAGACGGCAGCGGGGCGGAGCAGTGGTCACAGGTGGCCGGACTGTGGCAGGGTGGGGGAGGCCGGAGAGGTTGGGAGGGGCAGGCCATGTGCAGGCTGAACCAGCTGCTAAGGGTAAGGGGTGAGATGGGAGAACTGAGCCCCGGGAGCAGGAAATGAAGCAGACAGAAGGCCGTGTGGGCGGCTGTCCTGGGAGGGGAGCAGGCCTGGCTGGATCCAGCACACAGGGACACAGGCCACCCCTGCACACACACGCACACATGCACACAGGCTCTGCACACATTTAAAAGCATCAAATAACCTTGACCGAGTGCAACTGTTGCGAGGGCCGTTCGAAAGGCTCTCGGCGTTTTCACTCCTTTCATCCCCACCAGAAACTCCCCCGGGGCGGGGGGTGAGAGCCATTTTACAGGCGAGCAAACTGATCGTGGCTGGGAGGCTCCTGCTGGGGGTTACAGGGGGCCCCATCTGCCCCCTGGGAGCAGCCGCCGGAGACGTCGTAGAGGAAAGATCCCAGATTAGCAGGAGGCAAAGTGCCCCTCGGACGGATTAGGGACACCCAGGTGATCACAGCCGTGGGGTGCAAGAGAAGACTCAGATGATGGGTGCCCGGTCTGGCTGGTGCAGCCCCACGGGCATCCCAAGGACTAACAGGGCACAGCTGTGGCCAACGGTGTGTGCCCCCAGCCGGACGCCCAGACACGGCGCCAACCTGCTGGCGACGGCCTGGGGCTGCCTCTGTCCCAGGGTGGGGGCCTGGAGGGTGAGTGCGGGGAGCACAGGAGACAGTCGGGGTCCCCAGCTGCCTTGGAAGCCAGAGGCTCAGGTGGCAGGTGCTGGTCACCCTGGGTCCCCTGCCCTGGTGCTGACGACGGAGAGGAGCCCCCTGCCCATGTCCCACCCAGGCCTGTGCTGCCCGGTCTGCTCCGTCCCCTGAGCCCCACTTTCCAGGGACTCAGCTGTGTCACTCACACATTCTCTAGATATTCACCGAGCACTGACTTAGGAGCAGGTGCAGAACCCCTGAATGCCTGGGCAGGGACTTCCACACGCTCCCCTGGTCGTCAGGTGGGGAGAGTGGTCCGCTTCCCAGGTGAGGCACTGGGAGGGACCCAGGAAGAGCGGGTGTCCTGTCTTGGGCCCCGGGGGTCAGGCAGGCAGCTCTCTCCTCGCCAAGCAGGGGTGGGGCACTCTCCACCCCGGAGCCCCCTCCCGCCGTGCCAGATCCCAGCTCACGGCCGCGCCCGGAAGCCCCCAGCCAGGCCCGTGGCTGCCCCGGTAGGCGCAGTAACTCCACGGCTAATCGCCGGCGAACACCCCTCCCCTCCGAGGTTAACAGGATAAAGGCTGGGTAAAGAAACTACTTATTTCCCCGGCTCGCAAAGAAGCAATTATGCGACTTTCTGACGCGGTCTCAAATATATTTTGCAAACTAGGACTCAGACAAATATTAATGGCAGCAAATTACAGTACTTAGCAGAATTATCACCTAGCAAAGAGGCGCTTTTAATCTATAAAAAATATCAACAAAAGATGTAAATATGAACCCCTCAATGGGTGGTGTATCTTGAAGAAAATATACATCTAATCTCACAGTGTGTTACCTCCAATACCTGGGGAGAAGGTTAACAATTCTGAGACGTCCCCTACGGCTAGAGAATATATTTCGATGTAGATTTGTGGATATCAGAGACTCTAAATCTATTGTATAATCACGGGCGGCAGGGAGAAGCCCGGCCACCTCGTTCTCTGCGACGGGAAGGCGGCCAGCGAGGGCTGTTCGGACGGCTCCGCTTCCCTTCCGGAAGCTCCTGCTCACGGGGGGCGGGAGGGGGGTTCCCCAGGAGCCCACGGCCCCCTCCCGAGACCCCCCCAGTCTCCCACCCCCTCTGGAAGACGGGGAGACTGCCGGGATGGGGGTCATTGATGACAGAATAACGGAGTCTGGAAATGACAGACGGTCAGTCTCATTATGTTGCCAGGGGTCCCCGAAATAAGTGAACCCCACTGTTAGAGGGACCTGGGGGGCCCCTAGACTTGGGGCCACCCACTGACTTCCCAGGGGCCACACGCCTGCAGCAGGGCCCTGGCAGCTCTCCCGGGACGTCCCTCTCCCTCCCTTGTGGCCGGTGGGACAGGCCCAGGGCAAGTAGCCAAAGACCCCCAGCCAGCAGCCCCGGCAGAGTGGACGACGGTCTCGGGGAGGCTGCGCGGGGCGGTGACATAATCACGCCGATGGCACCTCCTCCACACCGATCCCCCCCGTAATCGCGTAATCCCTCAACTCCGGCCCCAAGCCACAGTTCAACCTCACGCTGCAGTTCCCGGGGCGGGGTGGGGGCCCCCGAAGGCTCTAACCGGGGCACAGCTGCTGCCATCAGGGGCCGGTGACGAGGGACGGGCCATTCGGGTCTGACTCTCTGCTAAACTGGCCCGTGTCCTGCTGTCCTTCGCACGGTCCGTGAGGACAGTTTCAAGGGACTGGAATTTCGATGACTTCTGTCGCCAAAAGAAAAAAACGGCACAAGGGAGAGACGGTTCCTTTTCACACGTCACGAAGCCCCTCACCCTTTATCCGTCGCTTCTCCCGTCCCTTCCTGCGAGGGAGCCTGACTCACTGTCCCCGGGTCGCGGGCACCCGCCTCGGCACAGGGACGCCCGCCGGTCACTGCCCAGCCACGCTCCCCGGCCCCTCCCCTCGGCATTGGCACTGTGACGTTCCTCTGGGTGGGTCTCAAACACGAACGCCCCGTCCCCGACACAGCAGGCCCTGGGTGGGAGCACCCGGGTATCTGCATTTCACTCCGGCTCACTGGCGCCGTCCGGGGCCCGACACCGTGGTTCCAGGAGAGTGGGAGGGTCTGGAGACACGGGGCCGCCCCCTCCTCCTGGGGAACCAGGGCGTGCGCTGGGGAGATGCCTGCTCCGGGGCGCGGACGCGGAGGCCTCCTGCGGTCCACACAGGTCCTCGTGTCTCTACCCTTCCTGCCGCCATGCCCGCACCTGCCCATGGTGGACAGAACCTTCCAGAGAGCCACACCCCTGCACGGCAGCATGGCCTGGGCTTCCCACAAGCCCACCCGTGTTCCCAGCATGCTCTAGGCGTCCCACAAGCCCAGCCATGTTCCCCGCATGCCCTGAGGGTCCCACGAGCCCACCCGTGTTCCCAGCGTGTCCTGGGGGTCCCACGAGCCCACCTGTGTTCCCAGCATGCCTTGGGGCTCGCACGAGCCATCCCCGCCGTGGCCCCTGTGGTCGAAGCCACTTGTGGGGACTCCGCTGTCCGTCAGGTGGGCTGGGGCGTCTGCGACTCAGCCTGGGCCGGTCCGCGACCCGCACCCTTAGCGACTTAGACGATGGCGTCTCTCCAAGGGGACGTTACTCTCCACGGTCAATTTGTTCTGCAGCCCAGGGCCTGTCTCGGGCGCGGCGAGTTCTCAGTCAGCGCCGCGCGTTGTCCAGGGAGCTTCCGTTCCGCCGTCCGGGGGAAGCCGGGCCCGGGGGCGGGAGGCTCCGTGGCCGGCGGGGGGCGGGGCGGCAGCCACACCCCTGGTTCCGAGGGGGACGGCCAGTGTGCGAACACGGGGACATCGGACCCGGCGTTCGGAGCTGCAGCTCTGGAGAAGGTGCCTCTTGCGAGGCCGCAGAGCCATCGATGGCCGAACGGCGTCCAGCCCCTGACTCGGTGGGACCTCTGGCCAGTCACTTAACCTGCAGGGCCGTGGTTCTCCGGCCACACACGGTGTGGGGCGGCCTGTCCCCAGCCCTCCTAACCTGGCTCGTTCCAGACGTAATTGGATAATGCTCACAGAGTGCTTCGAGCTTCCAAGGCAGAGACGGACCTGGAAACACAGGACGATTATCCTAATCACAGCTGCCCGGGGACCGCGGGCGCACTGTTTCGCCTTTTAACGTTATCACTGCTCACGATGGCGCTAGAGTCAGGGCCGCTTTTCCCAGCGGGGATGATTTTTAAGGAAGTCCATTTTCAAAGAGCTTGTAAGACACAAGCACATTCAACCCGCTGGCCCTTGTCAAATGTCCCTTCAGCCCATCCCCACAGAGAGCCTTCGGGGCCGTCACGCACGGTGGGTGTGAGCGGCATGCACGCCGGGGACCCCCGGCCCCTCCCAGGGACGCAGGCCACGGACGCGGCTCCGTGACGAAGCTGCCGCCTTCTTCTTTGGCCCCCCCATAGGTGCAGGTGTGGGACTCCTCTGGTCACACCGCAGGGCGGGCAGGTGCGTCACAGGACCCGGCTCAGGGTGCCGGCTCTGCCAGCCCGGCCGCCATCCCCTTGCCCAGCTCACGGCCAGGCCTGGGCGGCCACGTCTCTTCTGCTCACGTGACTGACGCGCAGCTGGTTCAGGGCTGGACGCGGAGCCCCAGAAACCGAAGGGCCGGTCGGCTCGAGCCAGGTAGACTCGAGCCAGCCAAGCAGCGTGACGACGGTGGGCTCTGGCCCTGTCGGTGGCGTGGCTCAAGTCTGTGTTGCGCACATAGACGGGAGACAGGGGACACACGGGGACACGTGAAGTGTGAAGCTGTGCAGCCCCCGGAGAGCGGAAGGGAGGAGCCGTTGACGGAGGCCCCGTTCCCACCGGGCTCAGTGCTAGTGGGTGCCCGTTTTTCCTGCCATTCTTGGGGCTCCTGATGCAACAAACCCGCTTGACTCGGAGTGGTCAGAACACGCCTCCCACGTTTCCTGCCGGAGCTGTAGAAAGCAACCCACGTGGCTCGGGGAACGGCTTGGATTGTGGGGTCTTTCCCCAGCCTCTCAGACCCCATAGTAGCCGCAGCAGCACCCACCCTTCCCGGGCACTCAGTCCGTGCTGGATGTTGACGCACCGAACCCTCACGTCGGCCAGGTGACAGGTGCTAGCATCACCCCAGAGAAGGAAGTTGAAACCGCCGGCGGCAGAGAACTCGTCCACAGCCTCACGGCTTGCAAGCAGCAGGGAACACGAGCGTGGAAATTCCTTCTGTTGAATTTCTGACCTCAAGCTCTGGCCATCTCCCGCTGCCCAAGAATCTCCCTCTCCCCGATGCCTCTCGCCCCTCCAGGGCACACAGGATAGGCCTGAGGCCCCCACCTGGTGACACCCCCTCCCGGGACCAGGCAGGTCCTTTCCGAGTACTGGCTTTTCCGGGAACCCGGTGTGAGTTCCTAACCAAGCCTCGTACCCAGTCTGGGCTTCCTCCGGCTATACGGGGACGACCGCTGCTCTTTAGCAGAGCTTTTGTGAAAATGAAAGACCATGAAGTATTTTGTCAGCTGTGAAGCTCTGTCTACACGCGAGCTCCTGGCCTTTTGTGTTTCCTGGCTTTGCCTACAGGTTACCGCCTCCCTCCAGGAAGCCAAGAGATGGATGTTGCCAGTGTGGCCGCCAAATCCTGAGGCAGGAATTCATGGCCAGGGGGACCTTCCCCGAGTAGCTCCCTGTCTGTGTCCCCCTCTCTCAGCCTCACCTGAGCAGGCCCCAGGTCCTCGGGGGTCGGCACTCAGAACCGGGGCAGGGGAGGGGCCTCAGGACAGGAGTCCACAAGCCAGGCTGGTCCTCGTTGAAATGGAGACTCTGGTGTGATCCGTGAAACCGGGGTCCCTTTTCCCACCCCACAGGGATGCCCCCGGGGACCCATGCACCCTCCTGCTGGAGCCACTCCTGTCCCTTCCCCCGCCGTACTCATCTCTTCGGAGAACCTGCCCGCACCTTTTTTTTGAGACAGAGTCTCACTCTGCTGCCCAGGCTAGAGTGAGTGCCGTGGCGTCAGCCTAGCTCACAGCAACCTCAAACTCCTGGGCTCAAGTGATCCTCCTGCCTCAGCCTCCCGAGTAGCCAGGACTACAGGCAT
>CAUYRT010089218.1:0-18132 GCA_963574885.1 Lepilemur ruficaudatus | reverse complement strand
CATGGTAGGAAAAACAAATGCCAGATATTTCATGGACGAACATACGAAGTGAAGTGAGACTCCAAAGTGCTGAGTTCTAATGCTCAACGTCAGCATTCTCTATCTCAGCTCTTGATCAATAAACACACTTCATTAGAGTTTTCACAAAGAATAAGTAAAATGCCTAATAACATTACTACTAAATAGGGTCTACAGCAATCAGAACCAAATATTACACAGAATGAAACTCCTGCCATCAAAAAAATCCATAATTACCAGATGGTTGCTATTTCAGAAGTAGAATCAGGAGTTCTTTTTTTTTTCTTTTTAGACAGGGTCTTACTCTGTCACCCAGGTTTGAGTGCAATGGCACGATCATAGCTTATTGCAGCCTTGAACTCCTGGCCTCAAGCCACCCTCCTGCTCCAGCGTCCCAAGTAGCTAGGACTATAGGCATGTGCTATCACACCAAGCTAAATTTTTTTATTTTTGGTAGCGACAAGGGTCTCACTATGTTGCTCAGGCTGGTCTTAAACTCCTGACCTCAAACAACCTTCCCACCCGCCTCCCAAAGTGCTGGGATCACAGGCATGAGTCACAATGCCTGGCCAGTTCTTAACTAAAATATTCAAAAAAGGATAGGCATGGTTAAGTACCCAGGGACAAAACAGGAAGACTGATCACTTAAACTCCAGAGGGACATTCCAAAGTTTCACTCTAATTCACACCATAAAAGTGGGGTGGGAGGGTGGAATCTAAGTGTTCCACCCTTAAAGAGAAGTTTAAAACACAGCATCTCCCCCATTTTAATTCTAGCCTAAAATCCCCAAAGCTGTAAAAGCTAATGCGTCAAAGCACAGAGTAAAGTTTAAGAAACAAATTCTCAACACACCCAGCCAAGCACAGTGGAACTGCTCAAAAGACCCAGGTTCTGGTCATTTCTCTGCCACAAGCAGGAATAGCAAGACACTCAATACAGATCTGTTAAACTAATACTCTTTACTAAATCCTTGAGGGCAGGAATAAACAGATGGACCAAGTCTATGGCCAGGCGAATAGTTTCACCTCTAAGGGCTTCAGGTTTTGTATCTGTAAAATTCCATGATTAAGAATTCATGTTTCCATCTTAAAATAAGATAGAAAACAAGGTTATGTGCTACTAAACCAAAGTATACCATGAACTTTAAAATTTCAATGTCCAGTTTTCCATGCTCTGTGTGCTCTTCAACCTTTATAATCTAAAGAAGCAATTGGTAAAATACCAAACGAGGCATTGAAAAACTTTAGCTAACAGTACAAGATGTCACTGTCATCACACCTAAAACAAAGTATAAGACCTAAAATGTTTCAACCCCTCTCTTAAGATAGACCTGTCTTTAACTTTTCTAAAACACTTTTAGTTTATAGCTGCACACATTCCAGTACGTTAAAAATGACAAATATCTCTTTTTCTCCCCAGTAATGTCTGACAGGTAAAAATACACAGCTTACCAAAAATATATATTTGGAAACCATGAAAATCTAAATTTTTTCATTTTACCACATACTTCAGGCCTAACTTATTAGTTTCAATTCTGCTCTTGCTCTATTTCCATTCAGTTTCACTTCTGACTTTTCTGCCACACAGTTAAGAATTGTGATCCTGTGGAGAGATTTTAAAGTAAACACTAAATAAGAACATAGCTTTTCTTTTCAAAGGAAAACTAAACATTTTCACAGGAAAAAACAAAGAAACAATTTCCTGATGTAATTTTGTCACATAAAAATAATTGTTTTAGGATGCTGATGTCTTCTTTACGTTTCCAAAGCTTCCTCATAGGGTATTTTTGGGGGGTGGAGAGCTGGTTTAAAGACTAGTCAAGCGCAGTAGTGAGAAGGGGGAAAGAGTAGAACTGGAACTGACTGTGATCGGTGGAGATAATTCACTACCTTCACACCAGCCGCTCACAGTTTTACTTATGAGTGCCCCAGCAGCTCAAAAATTGCCATCATTTTATGTTGTAGGTACGCAACTATATATTACATTATTTTTCTTTGAGTCACAAGGTTCTTAACAAATATTTGTGGAAGGAATAAATGCACGTGGCATGGTGCTGTGCCACATGGGGCGTATGTTCCCAATAACATATAGCTTTTTTTAATTTTTTTGTCCTTAGCAGCCTTACCAACAAAACATTTTTTTAAATACTAGAAAGATAATTAAATTAGATTAACAAAAGGGATCTAAATAAACATAACCATGTAAAGGGATATATAACATGTACAGCTAAATCAAGCTTTCAATCTGCTTTTGTGCTTCTATCATTTTTTCCTTGTATGTGTTGCAATTCCATTGAATCCAATCTTTCCTTCTCCTTAGGCTGTAAAGTTCTTCAAAAGAAAGAGTCATATACAAAAAAAAAGTTGAAAAATAAAAATACACTCAGTTCCTACTAAGTAATCAGCACAGTGCTAGGTGCAGGTGCTATGGGAAATAGAAAATAAAGCATTATGGTCCCAAACCTTGAACTTAAAACTTTTTACCAGAACCCTACAAGGACTGGGTACCTACGGCAAATTGGAATCAAAGACCTAGACTACAGTCCTTATGTTGACATTCTGCATAACTTTAAGAGAGCTACCTAGACCTTAGATTGCACATCTGTTAAAGGACGTGATTACTGATACAAATCTCCCATGCAAAATTCCAAATAATTTATATAGATACTCTGCCCTCAAGGAGGGAGAGCGTAAATGGCCTCTCCCTCATGTGGGCTACACATAGTGACTTCCTTCCAAAGAGCACAACAGTATAGAGGGGTGAGGCGGAGAAAGTAACCTTACAGCAGAGAAACCGGACAAATACTACCTGTGGTATTGCAAATTACAGTAAGAAATGTATGTTTCGGTCTTCATCCCCAGTTCCTGGCACAGAGCCCCTAAAACCCTTGTAATTTCCTTAGCAATAGGAGTGCTAGGAGAATCTTTTCTTCCAGTATTTGGTCTTTGACCTGGTTCCTGACACAGAATACTTAATCTCTTGGAATTTCCTGGGTGATAAGAGCATATTTTGTTCTAATGAGGCGATTCTTGGTGGGTCCCTGGACTGGGGCTGGTCACCAGAAAACTGAAGCCATAATTAGGAGCTTGGAATGTTCAGCCCTACTCTCCATCCTTCCAGAAGGAGAAAGGGGCTGGAGATTGAGTTAATAATCAATCATGCCTACATGAGGAAGCTGCCATAAAAAAATCTGGCTACTACAGGTTTTGGAGAGTTTCCAGGTTGCTTAATACGTAGAGAGTACAGTGGCCCTGAGGGGGGCCCCTTCCCCCCAAACTGTTCCCTATGCATGTCTTCCATCTGGCTGTTCACATGTATCCTTCGTAATATCCTTCATAAAAAAAAACCTGTAAAAGTAGGCAAAGCGTTTTCCTGAGTTCCACTCTAGCAAATGACTGAACCTGAGGAGGTGGTCATGGGGAGCCCCAATTTATAGCCACTTGGTCTGAAGTTCCAAAGGCCCAGACTGGAGACTGGCATGTGAAGTGGAGAGGGCAGTTTTGTGGGAATGAGCCTTTAACTTGTGGAGTATAATGCTAACTCCGGGTAGATAGTGTCAGAATTGAATTGAATTATAGGACACCATATTGGTGTCTACTGGAGAACTGCTCAGTATGTGGGGGGAAACCCCCACAATCTGGTGTTAGGAATGCTATGCTGAGAGTATTATAGGAGAAACAGCTAGTTTGTTTTTCCTGTCATATGCTATTAATACCTCAGCTGGTAATGATGAAAGCTAACATCAACAGTGATAAATCACGTTAATAGTATGTATTCTTGATATGATATGATGAAAATGGAACTTTACATCTGAGGCCTTGCTCTCAAAACAACACAACTCCAGTCTAATCATGAGGTGGAGGTGGGGGAAAAACCAGACTAATTCCAATAGAGGGACATCCTACAAAACTACAAAATACCTGAACAGTACTGAAAACTGTCAAGGGCATCAAAAACAAGGAAAGTCAAAGGAACTGTCACAGCTAAGAGGAGGCAAAGGAGACAGTACAACTAAACACAATGTGGTATTCAGGATGGGATCCTGGCATAGAAAAAGGACAACAGGTAAAAAACTAAGGCTTCATCAGGAGATGAATAGATAAATAAAATGTAGTATATACCTACAATGGAACACTATTCAGTCTTAAAAAGGAATGAAATTCTAGCATGTGATACAGCTGAATGATCCTTGAAAACATTATGCTAAGTGAAATAACACGGTCACAAAAGGACAAATACTATATGATTCCATCTATAAGAGGTACCCAGAATAGTCAAAATCATAGAGACAGAAAGCAGAACAGAGTTTACCAGGGGCTGGTGGGAGGAGAGAATGGGGAGTTGTCTTTTGGGTTCAGTTTCTGTTTGGGATGATGAAAACGTTCTGGAAATAGATACTGGTGATGATTATGCAACATTAAGCATGTTCTTAATGCCACTAAATTGTACACTTAAAAATTTTTAAAATGGCAAATTTTATGTAATGTACATATTTTACCACAATTTTTAAAAAACTAAGCAAATCCGAATACACTATGGACTTCAGTTAATAATATCCCATTACTGGCTCATTAATTATAAAAAAATTTACCATATTAATGGCAAATGTTAAGAATAGAAGTAGGTGTAAAGTATATGGGAATTTTCTGTACTATCATCTCAATTTTTCCATAAATCTAAAGCTGTTTTAAAAAATAAAATCTATTTTAAAAAATTCAAGGTAGACAAGGGCTAATAGCCCTAATATATCCCACTTTCTTCCAATAAAAAACAAAAGGACAAGAAAAAGTGTTCTTCCAATCAATGAAAAACATGAGCAAGCAATCAGAAAAGTTAATGCCAAGGGCATGAATAAGCAATTCACAAAAAAGTTGTTAAAATGCTAAATAAACCCATGCAATATTGAAATTCATAGAGTTCTGTAAGGATAAAAGAGATCATGTACTTAGCATATTGTCTGGCATACAATAAATGGAGCTGTTAAAATAATAACTAATAAAGAATTGCAAATTTAATAAAAATATATACACACATAATATATGTATATGTATTATGTGTGTCTGTGTGAATGTAATCCGTATAAATAAAATTAGGTCGGAAAACATTCAGAAAACTTAACAATGCCCAAAGTTGGCAAAAAATATGGAGAAACAGTCCCTGTCATAAATTTGATCGTAGGAGTATGAACAGGCACATACTTGTTGAGAAACACCTCTGCCAATATCCTCTAAAGTTAAAATATATATACATACACACACATATATATATCCCCTTTGATTGATTTCACTGCTCAAAATTTATCCTACAGAAATATTAGTGCAAGTATACAAAGATACCTACATATTGATATTCACTGCAACAGTGTAATAAAGAAAAACTGGAAATAGTCCAAAAGTCCACCAATAGGATGTTAGTAAAAAATATAATTTGTGTTATCACGCAAAATGTGGTAAAGCTATATATACACATATATATACATACACGTGAAAAACTATACAAGAAAAATAATAAATAGCAAAATTTTAATTTTTTTGAAAGGAAAAGATTAAACCAGGTTAGGAATTTACACTTCAAGGGAATCAAACCTGCATGAAAAAGTGTGTATTTACGTATTCGTGTAAGTGCATTTTCTAAGAAAAGAGTCCATAGCTTGTACTGAATTGTTAAAAGAACATACATATGACCCAAAAAAAGGGTCAATAACAATCACTAAAAAGCCTTCTGAGCTCTGAGTATCTGAGAAATGTATTATTAGTTAGGTAATACACAAGTGAGAAAGCCTTTGGGGAGGAAAGAAATGCTCTGAACTAAGCTTTTAAGGACATATTAAATGCTTCTACCACAAAACACAAATATTTATCCCAAGACTCCTAAATCTAAAAGTATGTAGGAAGTTACTCTTCCCATGAACCTATATTCATTCACTAGTTAATTACAAACCTCAATCAAAAATTAAAGAGCAACAGTCTTCAAAATGTGTAACTAATCCACGCTTAAATTACAGTTAAAGATCATATAGAAGCAAAAGGAGACAACAATTAAGTAGTAGTGCCACAGTCAAGAAGCTGATATGGACTATATTTAGTACTCATACATGTTAAGGTCCAGGAGTTATACAGTCTTAACTTTTTTCTTAAGTGAATAAAACAAATAAATTAGGTCTTATACATAGTTTTGTGGGGTTTCTTGGAGCAAAAATAAGTCTTTTTCCGGAGGCAGATGGGACAGAGGAGTCCAATACTTTGGGAATTACTGTTAATACATATGATAAGTTAATATTTTAAACACACAGTCACCTTTAGAATCAATAGGATTTAATGAAGATTGGAATAAATGAGTAGATAATAGCAGGGATATTCTCTATCCTAAAATGAAAATAAACCTTAGAACAGCGGTTATCAACCAGGGGTAGTTTTGCCCCCTACGGGACACTTGGCCAAATCTGAACACATTTCTGATTGTCAGAATTGGGGAGGTGCTGCTGATATCTTGGGATGTGGCTAAACATCTTACAGCCTCATGTCCAACCACTCTCCACCTCCAAAATGTCAATAGTGCCAAAGTTGAGAAACCCTACCTTAGAAGTAGGCTGGGGGACCACTGAATCTATTTGACATAACTTTATCATAGAAATCCTAAATCAACAGCTTGTTTATTTGTTTAGAGATACTGACACCTTGCCAACTAGCATGGGATATAGTGAAATACAGGATTGAATTTAAAAGTGTTATTTAAAAGAAAGTTAATTTCCAATTTATCTAAACCTTTGAAATTTTGTAAAGCTATGGGCAAAAAAAAGACAACAGATTAATGCAAAAGCAAAAAGTTTTATACATACATACACACACATACCCTATGATTCTCACAAACAATACTGAATAAACGAAACCAAACACAAAAGAATACATTTTGTATAACTCCATTTTATGTAAAGTTCAAGAAAAGGCAAAAACTGATCTCTTGTGTTAGAAATCAAAAAAGTGGTTCCTTTATAGAGAAAGGAAAGGTAAAGATGGGAGAGAACATAAAGAGGACTTCTGAGATGTTAATAATTCTGTATTTCTTAATCTGGGAAGTAGTTATATAACTGTGACAATTCATCAAGCTGTATGCTAGTCATCTGTGTACTTTACTGTATACAGATAATATTCCAACAAAAAAATTTTTAATATTATATATTTGTATCCTAAAAAATCTGAGTATTTTTTACCATTACCTACGCAAGGCTAAAAGGAAAAAAGAAAGAAAAAAACAAATCTGAGCATTTTTACCCCAAAAGCTAAATTAATGTCAACTGCAAAAGTAAAAGTGTTTTGTTATACAGGCTGCCTTCCAAGAATTCAAGGATGACACCCCCAGAAAGCTGTAAATAGCACACTCAGCACTCACACAGCATTCAAGCTGTACACTTAAGCCACTATAGATCCCTCGGCACCAATCCAAAATTTGACAAACACTAACAAATGCAGCTGAATTTATTCCATGGACAGTTTGTTTGAATTATTTCCCCCAATCTTAAACTGCGAACTGTTATCAGAGAAGGCACTATGAAGTAAATGATGCTTTCTCTTTCCTAATCCCACATGTTCTGAAAGCTCCCCCAAACTGAATACCTCTTGGTCTCTCATCCTTAGGATTTCTCAAGACTGTTTCTAACAGTGTCCACCATTGCTTCTCCCAGCATTCACCCTCACACTCCCACCTCTGACACATGCGAAAATTCACACTAATGCTCATTCCAGAGACTAGTACCGCCACCCAGACTTGCACTCCCAGTATCTCAGAATACAATGCAAACCTAAAACTCCTACTGTTCTCCACAAACTGCCTGCTCGACAGCACCACAAAACCAGGGCACACGCTATCCTGTCTTTTCAATCCCCTTCTACCACATAAAAAGCCCTTGCTTCTACAGACACTTCGGCCTCCCTACTCAATGGCCACCACTGTGGCTATTATCTCCAATTCTTCCCTTCCCTTTAGCTCTCCCCCTCCTTTACTGTATTCAAATTCATTCCATTTTCCATCCTCTTCCACTCTCTTCCCACAACCTCTGCTTTCTCCTTTATGAATCCTTCTTAAGACCCACTGACAGGGATGGGAAGTTGGAGAAAGGGTATGAAGGAATTTACTCTGTCCCTCCGTGAAGGTGGCACAGAAAAGGTCGCTCAAGTCTCAAGCAAAACCACCACGTGCATGGGCTACAGAGTCAGATTCTGAATTTTGAAACCCAGGCCCATCATTTTCTAACTGTAAGGCGTTGGACAAGCCTCCGTTTCCTCAACTGCAAAACGGAGACAATGAAAACAGCTATCTCGTAAAGTTGTGAAGATTCAATGAACTAATGGCCTCTGAGCACTTAGCACAAATCCAACACAGTAGAAACTGACAGTTTCTCTTAGGTCCTCCTCTTGGAAGTAGGAATGAAGGGAGAGGGGAAAAGGTACTTATCTTTAAGTCTCTTTAATGCTAACATTCCTGCCAAGCGTCCCCGTGGGGGACAGAGGGAGAGCAAGGGATAGGAGGGAAGAAGTACTCTTACGGATATGGGGGTGAAACAAAGAATTTGTCAGATCCCCCAAATCAGTGTTTCCTTTTTCTTTTCCCCCTACAATGTGGACCCAAGAAGCCCTCAAAGCCCTTGCTAAAGGATGGGAACACATGAATATATACATCATCAAATCCTCCTTCCACAGAGATTCATTAGAGGGAATAAAGTAGGAAAGAGCCCCCCTAATTAAGATGCGTTCCTTGGGAGTGTAAGAATTAGGAAGGAAACCTCAAAGTCCCAAATATGAATACGTTTCTCTAGAGAGGCTAAGGGGAGTACTTCATAATCCGAAGAGACTAAAAGTAAACGCTGGCAACCACTGAAGTCTCAGGGCTCCCGCAGGAGAGTACCAACTGGTTTCTCCGTAAGCGGAGATGGCCAGGTGGGGAGAAAAAGGGAAAGCACTTTCGCTGTCTCGTGGGACACAAGGGCTTCCCTGTCCCTTCCCAGGAGGGATGAGGGGAGGGTCTGCACAAGGGAATCCCCAACTACTACCGGGGAGAGGCGGCCTCGGGCCGGGGCCCCAGGGAGTCTCACTGGCTCCCTGCCTGTTTCCTCACAAGCCCATCTCCAGTAACAGGACTCTCCCAGGACGCGGAGAGGCTCAGCCATCCCTGGACCCCTGCCCGCACGAGACCTCCTGACAGCCTTCCTCAGTCCTGCGAGCTGCCCCGGCCACTTCTCTGGGTCTCCCGGCTTGCAAAGAGTCAGCCCGGAGCCAACAGGGGCTCCACGCGGGCCTCCGCCGGTGCCCCGCGAGCGCCGCGAGCCCGCGGGCTTACCTGCTGAGACGGCAGCTCCACATGCAGGGCCCGCGCGGCAGAACCGGGCGGTAGCGCGGCGGCCGGGCCCGGGGGCGGCTGGGGGACCGGGCCCCCGACCGACACTGAGGCGCTCATCTCGACCCGGGGGCCGCCGAGCGGCGGGGCGGGCGCTCCCTCGGCATCCGCCGCCGCGTCCTAGCCACTGTCCGCTGAGCCCCTGCAGCCTAGAAACCCGCCACCCGAGAGGCAGGACTGCTCTATACCCCACTGGCCGCCGCCGCCGCTGGCTAAGGAAGAGCCATATTACCGCAGTGCAACCCCTCCACCCCGCCGAGACCTGGCTCGCTCATTGGTCCTGCTTTCATGGGGGCGGGACCCAACGGCAGCCAAGGACCGTGCTATTGGGTAAAAGGCCTGCCCATCACATCTGGAACGGGCCGGGGGAGGAGGGACTCGAGAATGGCCTCAATTGCGTCTGTCAAGCCGGGGTGAAACCTGGGGCGTTGCTTCTTTTTTTCCTAATTTAATTGGTTCTTTCACTACCAGGGGGCAGGGTTTCCTGGTGGCCCCGGAAAGGCCATTGCACGAGATCGCTGTCAATTCTCTGTAAAGGAAAAGAGGGGTGGGGTCTTGATTAGGTAGAGCGCGTGCCTGGGCTCCAGTGTCACGTGCAAAAGGCTGGCGAGTCACTTGATTAGTGAGAATCAATCTTCTGAGCCACTTCCGCCCTAACTAGTTGCCATGGTAACGGACCTCTGGTGGCGGGTGGTGACCCGCTTGGTGCCAGCTGGGTCTTGATTGCTGATCTGCCATTGCTGGCTCCTTGAGCAGTCTTTTCCGGAGGTGTTCCCGTCAAAGTTCCGGCATTGGAAAGGAATGCTTTATGGTTCAGCAGAGAGCCACCACACAAGATGCTCTGAGACCAGAGAACCGTCCAGCAGTCCCACTTGCTCTTTCACGACTAACTCCAACCCACAAGTCCACGCTTCCGGCATTCATTCAACTAACTAGTACGCTGAGCTACAAGGTGTGCCAGGCACCCAGGACGCCTTTTCACCTCTACCGGTGGGTTGCTTATGCTGTCCCTAGAAAGCCTTTGCTACTTTTCTCCTCCTGACTTGCTTTTTATCCATCAAATCTCAGCTGGGACAGGAGTCCCTGCTTATAAAAGGCTTCTCTCATCCTCTCTGGGACCCTGAGTTAGGAACCTAGCCTCTGCCATAGTCCGGATTATTCTCTTGCATTGTCGTTTAATAGGTGTTTAACTCACACAAGCAGCCACTCTCCCTCCTCCCGCCTCTCCCCACACACATACTGTGAATTCCTCCATTAAGAGGAACTTGGTCTGAGTCATCTCTGGACCCCCAGTGCCTGATAGAGAAGAAAATCAGGAAATGTTTTTTTGAAGTAAAGCCCCAGCTCAAATGCCACATCTTCCACGAATACTTCTTTGATTGTATTAAGAGCATCTATAGCAGTTACTTCTATAATAAACAGCACTGAGTCATTCTGCAGGATATTGATCTGCCTTTTCCCCCCACTGGACTGTGAATTTCTCTACCACCTGGACTGATGTAGCAAAAGAACACAGTGTTTTCGAGTCGGGCACAACACACCTTCTAGCTGTGTATCCCTGAGCAAGTCAGTTGCCCTCTCAGCTTTAGTTTCCCATCTGTAAATTAGTAATAGGGTTGCCGTGGGGATTAATTAAGTTAACATATTTAAAGCGCCCATGCAGGACCTGGCAAATAATAGTTGCATTTTTTTTAATTTAATGAAAGATAAGTATACTATCTTTCCATGGTGTTCAGAAGCCTGGAAAATACTGTGGATTTGATCTCAGAGCTGGATCACATGCATGTCTCACTGTCTCCTATTCTAAAACATTGAGAGGTTCCTTGTGGCTGGAGCCTCCGGTATGTGGTCACGTGCTTTTTGAGAAGAGAGTAGCTGGGAAATCCCAAATCTTATCTGGTTCAACTCATGTAGTGCCAAGAAACACCTTTCTGTGTCTAAGCTGTATTAGTTGTCTGGGGCTGCCATAACAAATTACCACAAACTGGGTAGTTTAAAACAAAGAAAATGTATTCTCCCACAGTTCAGGGAACCGGAAGCCTGAAATCGAGGTGACAAGAGGGCTGTGCTCTCAAGGGCTCTGGGAGAGAATCCTGTCTTGCCTACTCCAGCTTCTGGTGGCTCCAGGAGTTTCTTGGTTTGTGACTGCATAACACTGATCTCTGCCTTTGTCCTCACGTGGCCCTCTCCTTCTTTTACAAAGACATTGTGTTTGGATTTAGGGCCAACCCAGATAAGCCAGATTTCATCTTGAGATCCTTAATTTAATTACATCTGCAAATACCCTTTTTTCAAATAAGGTCATATTCACAAGTTCCAGGGGTTAGAACATCAACATCTCTTTGGGGGGCCATCATTCAGGCTACTACCCAAGTTAAGAGAATGGGCCTAGAGAGAGAACACGGAATCACTTCTTCCTCTTTGGGGATTAGTTCTGAATATTAGCTACCTTTATTACTTTATTCATTCAACAAATGTTCACTGAGGGCTTCTCTGTGTCAAGGTCTTTGCTACATGCTGGGAAATCAGACCCAGATCCATCGCTAGAGGAGATGCCAACTCCTTATATGGGAGTACAATAAGTAAACAAAGAGTGATAATCCATTTGCTCAGTGCTGGGTCTGAGGGAAGCCTAGGGGCAGTGGGAGCCAGAGGAAATAGTTGATAGTCAGATTTCACAGTTGAGGTAACATTTAAACAGGGTTTTGAAGAGCCAATAAGAGTTCACCAGGTAAGGAGGGAGGGAGGAGAGGACATTCCAGCAGAGAGCAGGATCCATTCTTTCCACAAGCCTTTACTGAGGTTCAACTCTGCACAGGCTAACCACAGAGTCCTGGAAATGCAGAGCTCAAGTAAACAACCTTCTCAGACTTTTCCACCCACATGGCACACACACCAGGGGAGCTGGAACTCCTACCCCTAGGAATATGAGGGAGAACTCAAATAGCCCACCGCCTGCTAAAATTCTAGATAATGTATTTAAAGTATTTAGCACAGTGTCTTAGATGTAGTGTTCAATAAATGCTACTATCATTATTTTTATACGTCCTATTTCATTCTAAAAATTCTGTTATTACTTGGATCGTATTTCATAATATAGTTGTTTCTACATAGACACATTTTAAATCACATAGAATTAAATTATAATAATATTTATATAGTGTTACATATCCCCCAGAGAAAGATGTGTCCAAGTTTAAAGGACATAGATTATAAGGTGGCCAGATACAATACACATGCAACGAGAGAAGGAGATTCAAGGTCAAGTGATAACAGAGAGTGGCGACTCCTCAGGGCCTGGTAGACAAGGTCAGAGCTGGCTTCACAAAAGTTTTAGAGGATGATTGGGAATTTGAGAGATGAACAATAGGTGTTTAGATCTGTTTGGCTCAAGTGGTGTTTTAACAGCTAACTAATACCATGTTGAATATTGAAATCAAACAGTTTACAGAGCTAAAAAGCCAAACCCACAACAATCCATTTTGCCTCCTATTTCTCCTCCCACTTCGTGGGCCTGATGCATTGAGTAAGTAAGAGCAAGATAATGTCTTCCAGTGTCTCAAACTTTATTAAATTAAATTTATCCCCTTCCTTGCAACGGAGCTCTCTTTCTTTCCTTCACTTTCTTGTTTAGTCAAACACCCATTAGGACCTTTGCCAGGTGTCCAGCCAGGGCACTGCATCTTAAAAAATGATGCAGATAGAATCTCTGACTAAAAGGAGTTCACAGATCATTTCAGTACAAAGTGGTAAGTACAGTAATTGAGATAATATGAAAGCACAATGGAAGCACATGAGTGGAAGTTACCATGTTGTCCAGGAAGGCTTCCTAGGGGAGAGAGAGTATTCTAGACAGAAGGAACAGCACAAGCAAAGGTGCAGAGGATATGGCATCAGCATAGTCTAACATGGCTCAAACAAAGGCTACATGGGAGAGCAACAGGCAGAGAGGCTGGCCAGAGCTAGTGACAGCTGAGAAGAGCCTGACTACCAGGCTGAAGAACTTGAGTTTGATCTTGGGCAACAGAAAGTTATTTAGAAAGATGGCTCAGGCAGCCCTGGAGAGGCAGCTGTGAAGGGGCAGGACTAGAAGAGCAAGACTCTTGCAGAAGGCCAGGTGAGAACTGTAAAACAAAGAGGAGGCAGGTCCCCAAAGAGCCTGCACACACCAAACAAACCAGAAAAGCAGGTCCCTGGGCAGCATTTCTCTTTTCCCAACACCTCCTTTTCCCTTTCTCAAAAAAGCCTTCCCAGATCCGAACTAATTGTTAGCTCCTCTGGGCTCCCACAGCAGCTGTCTGACCTCTCTTCAGTACGTGTAGCCCTGTGCCTAGCCTTGTACTGAGTGGTTTATGTCTGTCTCTCCCACTCTGCTGTGAACCCCTGCTTTCGATTTCTCTCTAAATCCCTAGCATCCTGACACAGAAGACAGGCTCTGTAGGCTTCAATGAGCAAAAGGCTGAATGAAGGAAGTCAACGAATGAATGGATATATGCTTGAGTGAGTGAATATTTGGATCACGTGGGGGCCTCCATTGCACCCCCACTAGACATAGCCCCAAAGAGAGGAAATGAGTTTGCCCAAGGTCACACAAAGTTTGTAGCAAAGCTGAGACAAAGACTTGGGCCTCTTGTCCCCAAGACCAGCACTTGTGCCTCAATTCCAGTGGTTTTCACACTGCCACCAACTATATAGGTGCCAAGCACACAGGAGCTTGTGAATTCACGGGCTAGCCAGGGTAACACATACTGGATGCAAGCACATCTAACCCAGGGGCTGATAATAGTGAGACTCACCCAGAGAACACTTTGGGCACGGACTTTGACAGTGAAGTCTGAAGGTTGAGTAGGCGTTAGCTGGACAAAGGAGGCTAGTGAGAACACGAGAAGCAGTTTGGGCAGAAGGAACAGCCTTAAGAAGCAGCATGGAGCACCGCAGGAGCTACACAGAAGCCCAGGTAGGAGCGGGCAGAGAGAGGCAGCTGGTGCTGAGGAGGAGAGTGAGCACCCTGGGTATAAAGCGGTGTAGCGGAAAGACTCCCAAGTCAGGGGTCAGCAGCTGGAGGTCTGTCTGGACCTGCAGCTTATTAGCAGCATGATTTTAGGCAAATTGACTTCCCTCTCTGAGCCTACAGGTTCCCCCGGGGGCTGGAGAGAACTAATATTTGCTAGTTACTTACATAAATTGCTCTGATCCATCCTCACAGGATCCTGTGAAGTAGGTATTATTGTTCCTGCTTTACAGATGCCTAAAAAGAGGCTCAGCTATTTAAATGACCTGTCCAAAGTCTTGTGGTTCTTAGTGGAAAACTGATGGTGTGAACCCATGTACCTTGGTTCCCAGGCCAGGGCTCTATCCCTTGTGCTGTACTTCTGGTTCATAAATAAAAATTGCTCAGATCTTAGTTTCTAAATACCATCCTCCACTAAGAGGAACCAGGACTCTTTGGAGAAGTGGCTGATTCCGGGATTGGGCAAGAAAAAAGTACAAGATGATCCTGGAGCATCTAGTTGTGCCAGAAAGTAAGGAAGCGCTCAGAAAAATGATGGGGACAAATGGTGTCAAAAGGACACAGAAGCCAGTTTGGAGGGGTTCCCGTTGCCCAAATCTGAGGCAGTCTGGGCATCAGAATAAATAATGATTATATCCCAGGGAATAAAATAGGGATCCATAGTCATTATTGATAGAAATAAATAATAAATGTTTTATAAGGGAGGAGATATTTGCATAGTCTCAAAATACAAAAAATAAGTAACTTTATAGTAGAAAAGCAAGGCAGTCTTAAGTGATCAAAGTGACCGTCATCAGTAATGGGGGACAAATTGAAATCATGTGCTACTTGACAGCATGTGGTGAGAAGAGCCCATCATCACATCTGTGCTATTTCTGCTGAAGATGGATAACCTGAATTGATCATAAGGGAACAACAGTCAAAACAAAACTGAATGGCCTGTAATCATCAAGATTGTCAAGGTCGTAGTAGTTAAGGAAAAACTGAGAAATTGTTTCAGATAAAAGGAGATTGAAATAACATGTTACTCTGAACTTGATCCTTTTGCTAAAATGGACATTATTAAGACATCTGATGAAATTTGAATAGAGGATGAGGATTAGATGGTAGTAATGTTTCTATGTTAATTTCCTAGTCTTCATGATTTTACTGTGGTTACATAGGATACCATTCTTGTTTGTTGCGTATGATGGGACATCATGTCTGCAACTTATTCTCAAATAGTCTTGGGAAAAAAATTCTTTGTATTGTATTTCAGTGTAAGTGAGATTGTTTCTAAAAAAATTATAAAGAAAAAATCTCATAATGTTCATTGCATAATAATCTTATTTCCTATAAACAAAATGAAAATGTATTTTTATAACATTCTTCCCATGGATGAATTAATTAATCCATTTACTTGTTTATTTATTAAAGAATGGTAAGGCAGATTTTACTGAAAGAGGGCTACAACAATGGGGTTTTATAGCAGGAGAGAGACATCATTTATTTCCTTAAAGCTTAGATTTTAAAAAACATAATAACTTATTAGTGCTTGGATTATACCAGGCATTCCTGTAAGCAGTTTTTGTGTATCCTCACAACAGTGCTATCAGATTAGAAAGTGAAAGCAGTCAGGTTACTTGTCCAGGGTCACATATGGAAGTATTGAACTGAGATTCTAAAGCAGTCTAATTCCAATGTTGTTAATTCTAAATTTTACTGTCTCTAATGAAAAAGTGATACTGCATATATTTTAAATAAGTTTTATTTATACAGTGAGGTCATACTTATTTTTGGAACACATTTTTATATCATATATATTGAATGAAAAAATATGCTCTTCATGTTTAATTAGAAGAAAACACTTTGATATATCAGTTTTCATCAAAAGTAATTCTAAATCTCAAAAATCATTTGATACTTTAGAACTGAGAGAAGGAAATTTTTAACTGTGTACTAGTGTGATTAAATGATATGTAAAAAACATAGGAAATAAAATATGGTGTTTGCATGATAAAAAACATTAGATGGAAATACATGAGCCAAAACTCCCTAAGCGGAAAGTGGTAAAAAATATTTTGAAAAAGAGTTTGCAAGGAAGGGAAACAGGAACGTGACAAACAAGTTTGAAATATATATGGGGCTTGTGTTTGTTATAACAATTGTGGTTGTAAAAACTCAAGCACAGGGCGTAGGGGAAGTCCCTATTTTTCTCCTTCTCCTAGTGATCCTATTATAATTCGTTAAATGGGAACGTCTTCTATCCATTCAGAAGTATTAGGGAAGAGTGCCTTCCAAACTTGCAGTCTACTCCATATAAAGAAAAATGAAATATCTGATTTGTGAGAAGACCAGAGTCTGCCACCAGTGGTACAACTTGTCTATCGAGTGGTAAAAATAGTATTAAAGGTCACTGTCTTAAACCACAAACTGGATGGCTTAAAACAACAGAAATGTATTTTCTCACAATTCTGGAGGCCAGCAGTCCAAAATTAAGGTGTTGGAAGAGGCTGTGCTCCCTTAGACAACACTAGGGGAGAGTACTTTTTTGCCTCTGGTGGCTCTGGGTGTTCCTTGGCTTGTGACTGCATAACTCTAGCCTCTGCCTCCATCTTCACATGGACTTCTCCCATTGTCCTCGTCCCTTGTAAGAACACTTGGCATTGGATTTAGGGCCCACCCCAATAATCCAGTGTTACCTCATCTTGAGATCCTTAATTATACCTGCAGACCCTTTTTTCCATATAAAGTCACATCTGCAGGTTCCAGGCAGTAGGACATGTACATATCATTTGGTGGACCACCATTCAATCCACTGCACCATTCCTACATGTGGCCTGCCCCTCTTTTCTCTCAAACCACCCTGCCCAAAAGATGGAGAAATTAAGATTATGTTAATCTGGGCTAGATTGTTTTAAATTACAATGCTAATTGTAACCACTAATAATTCAAAACTATACAGTAAAAAAACAAGATAATTAAAATAATATATTAGAAAATACATGTTTAACACAAAAGAAGGCAGGAATGGAGAGAGAGCAACAACAACCAAACATGAGACACACAGAAAACAAATAGCAAAATGGAAGCTGTAAATCCTACCTTGCAAGTGATTAAATGTAGAGAATAAACAATCAGAAGACAGAGAGTAGAAATATGGACATTAAAAAAAGATCCAACACTATTATGTCTACAAGAGTCACACTTTATATTCAAAGACACAAGTAGATAGGTTGAAAGGGGAGGGATAGAAAAGATATTCCATGTAAATAAGAACCAAAAGCATGCTGGGGCGGCTATAGTAACACAGGTTACACATAATAGGCTTCAAGACAAAAATTGTTACTACAAAGAAGAGCATTTTATAATGATAAAAGGGTAAATTCATCAGGAAGAGATAACGATTATAAACATGTATGCCCCTAAGAGCAGAGTCTCAAAAAAACGTCAAGCAAAAAACTGACAGAATGGAAGGGAGGAATAAACACTTCAATAACAACAGTTGGAGAATTCTTTTTTTTTTTTTTTTTTTTTTTTGAGACAGAGTCTCACTCTGTTGCCCAGGCTAGAGTGCCGTGGCGTCAGCCTAGCTCACAGCAACCTCAAACTCCTGGGCCGAATGGATCCTTCTGCCTCAGCCTCCTGAGTAGCTGGGACTACAGGCATGCGCCACCATGCCTGGCTAATTTTTTCTATATATATTTAGTTGGCCAATTAATTTGTTTCTATT
>CAUYRT010089216.1:0-72843 GCA_963574885.1 Lepilemur ruficaudatus | reverse complement strand
GGCCAATATCTAGAAGAGTTTTTTTTTCAAAATCTTCCTCTTATATTATCCTGGATTAAACTTGAGCCCATTATTCGAAGTGAGGTGACACAAGACCAGAAGAATGGGCCCCACTTGTACTCGCCATCAAACTGGTATTGACTGATTAACACTATGGTGCTCAAAGGGTGGGAGCAAACACTAGGGAATTGGGGGTTGGGGGGTAAACCCACGTCTGAGTGACGTGGTGGGCACTGTGGAGGGGTGGGACATGCTTGAAAAGTAGTTGGGGAGCAGAATTAGGGGTCGCAATAGGAGAAAGGAATTCCTCTAAAACTGATTTATGTGATTAACTGTACACCTCGGTAAATCCACTGAAAATCATTTAATTGTACACTTAAAATGGAGTAAAGGCATGATATGTAAAGTATACTTCAATAAAGAAAAAAAAATCTTCTCCTAGCATTCTTATGGTTTCATGTCTTATATTTAAGTCTTTTATCCATTTGGAATTAATTTTTGTGAGGGGTGAGAGATACGGATCTTTCTGCATGTGCCTATCCAACTCTCCCAGCACTATTTATTGAATAGGGCTTATTTTCCCCAGTGTATATTGTCTGCTTTGTCAAAGATTAGTTGGCTGTATGTGGATATTTTTATGTCAGTGTTTTCTATTCTGTTCCATTGGCATATGTCTCTATTTTTGTGCCATTGTCATGCTGTTTTGGTTACCATAGCCTTGTAGTATAGTGTGAAGTCTGGTAATGTGATGCCTACAGATTTGTTCTTTTTGCTTAAGATTGCTTTTGCTCTTTATTTCATTGGTTCCAAACGAAGATTAGAATTATTTTTTCTAGATCTGTGAAATATATCATTGGTATTTTGATAAGGATTGCATTGAATCTGTAAATCACTTTGGGTAGTATGAATATTTTAATAATGTTGATTCTGCTGATCCATGAGCATGATATGATTTTTCATTTGTTTGTGTAATCTGTGATTTCTTTCCTCAGTGTTTCATAGTTCTCTCTATAGAGATCTTTCACCTACTTGCTTAAGTCTATTCCTAGGTATTTTGTTAATATTTTCTTTGTGGCTATTGTGAATGGTATTGAGTCTTTGATTTGACTCTCAGTTTGACTGTTATTGGTGTATAGGAATGCTACTGCTTCGTGTACATTGATTTTGTAACCTGAGACTTTGCTTAATTTATTTATAAATTCCAGGAGTCTCTTGGTGAAGTCTTTGAGGTTTTCTAAATATAAGACCATATCATCAACAAAAAGCGATAGTTTGAAACACACTTTCCCAATTTGGATTCCATTTATTTCTTTTTCTTGCCTGATTTCTCTGGTTAGGACTTCCAGCACTATGTTGAGTAGAAGTGATGAAAGTGGGCAACCTTGTCTTGTTCCAGTTCTTAGTGGGAATGTTTTCAACTTTCCCCCATTCAGGATGATGCTGGGTCTGTGTTTGTCAGATATGGCTTTTATAATTTTGAGATATGTTCCTTCTATGCCTAGTTTGTTGAGAGTATTTATCATTAAAGGGTGCTGAATTTTGTCCAGTGTTTTTTCTTCATGTATTGAGATGGTCATATGATCTTTAGTTTTGCTTCTGTTTATGTGTGAATCACATTTACTGATTTCCCAATGTTGAACCATCCTTGAATCTGTTGGATGAAGTGCACTTGGTCATGATGGATTATTTTTGTGATGTGCTGTTGAATTCAGTATGGTAGTATTTTATTGAGGATTTTGTATCAACATTCATAAAGAATATATTGGTCTGTAATTTTCTTTCTTTCTTTTCTTTTCTTTCTTCTGTATTGTCCTTTCCTGGCTTTAGTATCAAGATGATATTGACCTCATAGAATAAGTTGGGGAGGATTCCCTCCTTCTAGGTGTTATGGAATAATTTCTGCAGTATGAGTATCAACTCTTCTTTGTAGGTATGGTAAAAGTCAGCTGTGAATCCATCTGGTCTGGGGCTTTATTTTGTTGGAAATTTTTTATTACTGCTTCAATCTTGTTCTCATTATTGGTCTGTTTAGGAGTTCTATTTCTTCCTGATTGAGTCTTGAGAGGTTGTGTATTTCCAAGAATTTGTCTACATTCTCGAGGTTATGTACATAGAGATTTTCATAGCATTTGCAGGTGATATTTTCTATTTCTGTGGTATCAGTTATAATATCTCCTTATTCATTTCTGATTGACCTTGTTTGGGTCTTTTCTCTTCTATTCCTTGTTAATCTATCAAGAGGTCTTTCAACTTTGTTTATCTTTTGGAAGAATTGACTTTTTGTTTCATTGATCCTTTGCATTGTTTTTCTGTTTTCCAGTTTGTTTAGTTCTGCTCTGACCCTAGTTATTTCTTTTCTTCTTCTGCTTTTGGATTTGGTTTGCTTTTCCTTTTCTAGTTCCATGAGTTGTGCCATTAGATTGATGGTTTGTAATCTTTCTGTCTTTTTGATGTAGGCATTTAAGACTATAGATTTCCCCCTCAGGACTGCTTTTGCTGAATATCATAGATTTTATAGCTTGTGTCCCCTTCATCATTCAGTTTCAGGAATGTTTTGATTTCCATCCTAATTTCAATACCCAATAATCATTCAGCAGGAGGTTCTTTAATTTCCATGACTTTGTGTAGAATTGAGTGGTTTTTTAAAAGTTTATTTCTAGTTTTATTCCACCATGATCTGAGAAGAGGCATGGTATTATTTCTCTTTTTTTGAATTTGTTGAGACATGTTTTGTGGCTTAAAATATGATCAATCTTGGATAATGTTCTATATGCTGATGAAAAAATGTATATTCAGTAGTTTTGGGGTAAAATGTTCTATAAATGTCTATTAGATCCATTTGTTCTGGGGGCCCTTTTATATCCAGTGTTTATTTATTTTCTGCTTGGATGATCTGTCCAGTTTTGTCAGTGGGGTGTTGAAGGAAAGGGAAGGTTCTTTATTTTTGACTGACTGATTTAATAGGAAAGAATTGTCTTCAAGCTCTTAGATTCTTTCTTGTGCCTCATCTAGTCTATTCTTAAAACTTTCCACTGTGCTTTGTATTTCCTTAACACATTAACTGCCATGACAGTTGTATTTAACTCATTCTAGTTTTGACCCCAGGGCCATGTGAAGCATACATAAAATCTTACTTGGTGATGTTCTTATTGTTACAGTTAATATTGACAATTAAATTCTAAAAACATGGATTAAAAGAATAGAAGTCAATAAATTTCATTTTTCTGTTTATTTTTACCTTTAAAATTACCCTTGATGTTTTTATTCTATTTTCATCACAAAACACTGTGGCCCCAAGGAAGTTTCTGTTTCTTTGTGTGTGTGTGTGTATGTGTCAGTCAATGTGTTAAATAAAAATTTCATTTCCAGAAGCTCTATTTTTTTTAAATATGTTTATCTCTTTTGTGAATTTTTCATTCATTTCCTAAATTTTTTTTCTGGTTTCTTTGAGTTGGTTTTTTATTTTCTCTTGGGTTTTGTTGAGCTTCCTTAGAATCTATATTTCAAATTTTTTATATGTAATTTCAAAATATTTTCATTTTGGTTGGTATCCATTGCTAGAGAGTTGTTGTTCCCCTTTGGTGGTGTCTATTCATTCTGATTTTTTATACTTCCATAGTTCTTTTGCTGATTCCTTTTCATCTGGGGCAGCTGTCACTTCTTATTTTTGGAATTTCTTTTGTTGAGATGGGCTTACCCTCCCCAGCCCCACTACTTTAAGTAGTGTTTGTAACATATGCTGGGTAGTAATCTTATACTAAAGTAGTGTTTGTAACATATGTTGGGTAGTAAACTTTGGCTTTGCTTGTGGGTACTTTGCTGGTGATTTAGGTTCTGGATGGATGCCTTGGTTGTGGATACCCTTAAGGTGGTGATTTTCTCAGTTGCTAGTTGTTTGCAGGCTGTAGTGGTATTGAGATATGTGTGTGGGCAGGTACCCTGTCTCTCTTTGGTGAGGGAGAATGGAGGTCTTTGAAATCCTTTCTCTTTCCCCAGCACTGTGGTCTTAACAGTATGAATTTTATTGGAATGCCCAATTTAATCTCTGAGACAGTAGATGGTGCTTGTGAGAATCAACCACACCCTGTATGATTGAGTCAGTAAATGCTGTAAAGGGCTGTGCAAATTGACTTCCCTGTCAGTAGGTGGTACTTGCCAGAAGGAACAAGCTGAAGTGTTGTTTTGGGGACCTGTGACCAACTCTACCTCCTCAGGAGAAGCACTGGAATGCCCCAGGTGGTGGATGGGGCCCTGGAACTTACAGGTGAGTTCATATTCTGCACTACAGCAGGGGCAGGTGGGGAAGTGAGGCTGGGTGGGGCTGGGTTGGGTGGATTTGCCCTCAGGCTACACAAAAGTTGGTAAGTTAACTTTTTTGGCAGTAGTCTAATGTCTGCTCCCAGTTTCTGTGGAAATCTGCCAGGGAGGGGCTGAAGTGGCCCTACCCAGCCAGATTGTATGCTTGTGGAGGTGGGGCTGTCTGAGATTCACAATCTGGCTGTCAAGAGCATGTTTCACTCCTTTCCCCCTTTCCCTGCTCTGCAGTCTTTCTCCAGCATCTGCAAGCAAGCAGGATCTCAAACTAGATGAGCACTGCTATGATGGCACTGTGGGCTGGGAGCTTCACTGTCCAGCATCCTTCCCTGGGCTGAGAGCATAGCCTTCTTGTGGAGGCAGGGGTGCTCAATGAGTGCACTGCAGCTGGGACCCACACTGCACTCTTTTTTCAGTTCTGCCCACACAGGCTGCCTCACCTCCCAAGATTAGTTCTCAAATATCCCCTGTGTCCCCGAGCAACATGACTGAGTCCTAGGGGTATGGGATCTAGCCTGTAAGCCTATCCCTGGGTCCCTGAAGATCAGCCCCTTACTGTTCCAGGGAGAAGTGTGCTGGTCCTGAGTTGCCTATGGGGTGCTCAAGCAGGTTTGATGTCCCTCCACTTTGGGGTGTGCCCTGCTCTAAAGGAGCAGCCAGGCAAGCAGCACCAGGGAGGGCCGTTGAGCAAGGGGCTCACAATCTAAGCACCCATTAGTCCTTTGCAGGTCTTTAAGAGAAAAAGTTTGAACCCCTCTTTCTGTGGAAGCGTCAGTGTGGTGTATGCACCAATGGGGGGAAGCAGCAGCTCCTGGGAGCCCTGGTTCAAGAATCTCTCTTGGGAGCCATGGGTGGGGGAGAGGAAGGGGAGGAAAAGAGTCTGTATGGAGGAAAGCTAGCACTCTAGTCATCTCTGTCCCTCTATCCAGAAAGCAGCCAACCCAGAATGTCTAGGCTCTGGGATGACGTAGATCCCCTGGGACCCAGCAGCCCCCTGTGGCTCCTGTAGTCTGGGCTGGAGGTGGGGAATGTTTGTGTGAGAATGAGCAAGACAAAAACTGAGGAGCTGAAGCCCCCTGGGGTGGACAAAGGTGCATAGTGGATGAAGAAGCAACATGGCACCTGCCATCTCAGCTCGAGTCTATGTTGATGTGGGCTGGCAGCCTGGTGCTTTGTCCTCAAGAATCTCCTAGTTCAATGGAGGCAGCAGCTTTTGGACTCATGAGAGTAGAAATGCTCTCCAGCAGCTTGGGAGCCTACTGACTGCCAGAGATGTGAGGGAGGGAGAAACAAACTCCTCCCTCCACCTAAACTTTTTGCTGGACCCCAGGCTTCTTGGGGGTTGCCATCTGCTGATATCTTGCTCTTTCTTGTTCTGCTCTGCACCTTCTCCCCATGGAATCTCTTGCAGGTTATGGCACCTCTCCCTCAGAATTACACCTGATCTATGATTGTTTGTTTTTTTCTTTTTCATTTAAAACATTTCCTTCTTTCTGAGACTATACAGCAGCTGATGTTTCTGATCAGCTATCTTGTCTCTCCCCTCTTCCATGAGTTTTTGGACACTCCTTTTACCATCCTTTATTTCCTTACTATATATTCCCTTTGGTGTACAAGGCCTTTCCATCCCATCTACCACCAAGTCCTTTCTAAGGTTTCTTCCTTAGGTAAGTATTTTGAAGTGTTTCCTTTTTCTTTTCCATCACCAGTCTTTAGTACTTCATTCCCATATTGTTGTCATGGACAAACTAAATAAGAAGCTATCACCAGACACTCACATTCCACAGCCTCTTTCTCTATGCTTCCAGAAAAATCTTCTTTAAAACTTATGCCATTTCTATGTTCATAGTATGATATATAATACTTATACTGTATTAACATCCTTTGCCAGATGTGGCAGAGACTCCTAGTGGCTTACTCATTATCCCTTGTCTCCTTATTCCTTAATAAAAAACAAAACAAACAAAAAAAAAACCTTAGTTTTATTCAGAGCAGAAAGGTGTCTTGTAAAAAGACCACATTTGTAAGCCTTCCTTGAAGATATAGATGGCCTACCCATTACAATAAGAGGAAAGCCCTGGATGGTGCCCTAGAAAATCTATTAAAAGGGGTCTTAGTTAGCTAGAAGACCTGGAATGTGGACTTGATGACTGGTACTCCAGCAGCCTTCTTGTAATTATGAGGGAATGGAATTCATGCACTAAAGAGCAGAAAAACAGAAGGCACTTGTCTCTGGGGAGTCCATGGACCTGCCATGACATCTCTGGACAGGCTAATTCTAAAATTATTTTTACGTTATAGAAATAATTCTAAGCTAAATATAGATATTTCTCAATTATCATCAATAATCCATTCCAGAAAATAAGACATGCTACATGAAAATGCCAACTGGGAATCTATTTCTCATTATTTTAAATAAGAAAAATTATGGGTTAAATGTCAATAAAAACCATTTACCAATTTCTTAAAACAAGACTAAAACACAGCAAAATGTCAACATGAAAATAACAATTGTGTTGAGATGGAAAACACTGAAAATATCACTTTCTGATATACAAATAATCAATATGATTGTTAACAAACAATTGGACTTCTGCTTCCAGCCAAAATAGAGTAACAGGTACCAGATTTACTCACCTAAACAAAACAACCAAAAATTGAACAAAGTAGTTGAAACAACAGTCTTTAAGACATTCGACATCATGAGAAAAAGAACAGTGATTCCTAAGATATGAGAAACAAATAAGATAAACCCTACAATTTGCCCAGCTTAATGATTTGAGAGAATTTCCAGGCTAAAATACAGAGAAGGAGAAGTGAGGCAGAGCCAGAAGGATTCCCTGAGTTGAGGAGATGTGACTAAAGGTCTGGCAGGAATCAATGACCTCAGCTTCAATCTTAAGAAACTAGAAAAAGAAAAGCATTACCAAAAGTAAGTATAAAAAAAAGGAAATAATAAAGTTCAGAGAAAAAAATCAATGGATTAGAAGAAGAAAACGAGAAAAAATAATCATAAAACCATAAATTGACTCTTGGAGAAAATCAATAAAATTGTTGAAACTCTTAACAGGCAGATCAAGAAAAAAGAGATAGTGAGAGACAAAACTAGAGATAGAGCTAGAGGGAGGGAAGGAAGGAGGGAAAGAAAGAGAGAAAAAGAGAGATAGAGGAGACACAAATTACCAACATCAGATCAGGAATAAGAGTGATGATACCATTATGGATTCTATAGATAAGGTGCTCTTATGAACTACTTTATGCAAATTAATTTGATAAATTAGATGAAATGGAAAATTTTTTGAAAGTTACAAACTACTGAAGTTCACTCAAGAAGAAATAGATAATCTGAAGCCACATATCTAGTTTAAAAATTAAATATATAGTTAAAAGGCCTAGATGGCTTCACCAGAGAATTCTACCAAACTTGCAAGGAAGAAATAACACTAATTCTTCACAAACTCTTTCATAAAATAAATGACCATAAACAAGTACATGAGAAAAAGCTCAACCTGATTAGTCATTAGGGAAATAAAAATTAAAACCACTATAAGATACTGCTACTCACTTATTAGAATAGCTCAAATCAAAAACACAGTCCATACTAAGTGTTGATAAAGATTTGAGGGAACTGGAATACCCATACACTTCTGGAAGGAATGTAAAATGACACAAACACATTGGAAAACATTTCAAGGGTTTTTTAAAACATTAAACACACCCCCAGCCATATGACTCAGTCGTTTTATCCCAAGAAAACTATATGTCCATACAAATACTTGTATAGGTAGTCCATAGCAGCTTTTTTTTTTTTTTTTTTTGGTAATAGCCAAAAAGTAGATATAACCCAGATGTCCACCAGCTGGTGATTAAATAAATACATTTTGAAGGATTTATACAATGGGATACTACTTAGCAATAAAATGGAATGAGCTATTGATACACACTGAAATGTAGATGAATCGCAAAATAATTATGCTGAGTGATAGAAGCTGAACAAAAAGAGTATATATTAGTAAATATTGTATGATTCTATTTATATAAAATTCTAGAAAATGCAATTTAATCTACAGTGACAGATAATAGATCAGTGTTTTTCTGGGAGAGGTGAGTTGGAGTCGGGAGGGGAATGAGGGAGGTATTCCAAAAGGACATAAAGAAACTTTCGAGAGTGATGGATATTTTTATTATTTTGGTTGTGGTTATGGTTTTATGTATGTATACATATGTCTCAAAAACTATCAAATAGCATATTTTAAATATTTGTAGTTTATTGTGTGTCAATTATACCTCAATAAAGCTGCTTTTTAAAAAACAATTGTTTTATTTGCAGTTATCTAACGTTTCTTGGCATCAATAGCATGACTTTACATGCCTTTTGTTGTTTCTTTTCAAAATGTCTTCTTCTCATATTATGGCATTCTACCAATTGTATCTGGAGTGTTTCTTTAAACTTCTCCTACACAGTATTTTGTGTTAAAATGTTACAAATGTTTAAATGTTAAAAAAAGTCTTAATGTAATTTTTTACTATGAAAATATAAGCCCCAAAATGATCTATTGTAAGGCACCTATATTTGTATCTAGGATTCAGCAGAAAACAGAGCTGAGGCTCTGGAAGCTTATTTGCTTGCATTTTTATCAAGGATACAATTGTAGGGAGCCAGCGAGAAACAAAGAGAATAGAGCAGCTAAAGGAGAACAAATACACAGTTGTGCTATTGAGCTTACTGTTGCTAAGTGCAATAGAATGCGAGGTTTGTGGGAGTCGGTCCCCAGGACGCTATCTCTATAAAGTACATTCAGGGACTCTACTGAGGGCAGCATGTGGATAAAAAAGAGGAATATATCCACTGCTTCCTGTCTCCCACTGGCCAGAGGTTTACTCCACAGGGTATTAATTTGCCTATACTTCTGGATTATGTAGGCCTGGGTGAGGGCACAGGGCAAAGACCCAAAAAGAGAGGCTTTAGGTATAGGCAGGAGGTAAAGACACTCTCTGCTTGGGACTGTATGAAGAAAGAGCCCTTGTTAAGCTGCCTGCCACCACAACAGCTGAAAAAAAAAATGTGAAGCCAAGAGGATCCAAAATGATATAACAGAGATGTCTGACACATGTATGTTTTATGGCTATTAAGAACTTGGGACAAGCCTAAAATAAAGTATTTTGTTCTATATCCTAGATGACATATGTAACCAATAGCTAATCCTACTTGTCATATGTACCCTACTGCTTTGTTTCACATGAGTATACTTTTTTAATAAGTCTTGTGGCATTCATCCCTGGGGTATATTAAATGTACTTGGATTACTTTTATAAACCATTGAGTTCTCTGGTCCATCACACACCAATCAAAATAGAACACCTGGAATGGGCCTGGGTTATCAGTATTTTTAAAGGCTTCCAAATGATTCTAACGTGTAGCCAACGTAGAGAATCAATCACTTCAGTCTCCCAGATGTCCCATATACTTTCCATGTTTTTACCAATTCCAAATCGTATCTACACCTTTACTACTTAATGGAATGATAGCTTTTTTCTCTAAGTGCCACCCATTATTCAAAGTACATTTTAAGTCCTATTTCATCTACATTTTTCCTAACCATTTTCTACTTCATATTTCCCTTCTTTGACTCCATCATATGTATTAGCAAAGCATCTTCCATACCTCCCTTAGCAGTCTGTTGTGAAATCCTATTTAAATTTCTTTCCAAACTTAATTGTTTTCCTCTTTCAGTCCACTTTTGGGTTCCTTGGTGTTAATTTACACATGTTCTTAACACAAAGGAATCTTCTCTTGAAAATTCTGTTAGTTCTGTTTATTTTTAACAAGGTTGATCTGGCAAACAGATTTCAAGGTGGCCCCAATAATCTCTACCTTCTTATGTTCATGCCCTTGTATAATTCTCTCCCCTTGAAGGTGGGCGAAACCTGTGACTTGCTTCTGACCAATAAAATATGGCAAAGGTGATGGGATGTCATCCCTATGATTATGTTACTTTATATAAGACTCCATCTTTTTAACAGTCTCTCTTTCTCAATTGCTGGCTTTGAAGAAGCAAGTTTCCATGAACAGCCACAAGGAAATATATTAATATCATGCCAACAACCTGAGGGAGCTTGGAAGTAAATCATTCCTCACTCAAACTTCTGATGAGAACCAGCCCTAGATGACACTTTGATTTCAGCCTTGTGAAACCCTAAACAGGGGACCAAGTTAAGCAGTGCTCTGACTTCTGACCTACAGAAACCAAGCCGGTAAATGTGTGATTTTTAAACCATTAAGTTTATGATAATTTGTTATGAGGCAATAAAAAGCTAATATATATTTTGGTACCAGGAATGGGATACTATTATGACAAATACCTAAACATGTAGGAGTGGCTTTGGAACTGAGCAGTGGGGTGGAAACTGGGAGGGTTTGGAGATGCATGACAGAGAAAAGTGTAAAATGCTTTGAGTGGACTGTTAGTAGAAATCTGGAGTTACAGGATGCTCTTGGTGAAGGCTCCGAAGTGAGGATCATGTTATTGAAAAGTGGAGGAAGAGGGAACCCTTGCTAAGTGGGAGAAGAAAGCTCATAAAAATTGACTCCTGCATGTATGTGGAAAGTACAACATGTAAGTGATGAATTTGGTTGTCTAGCTAAGGAGATTCATAAGTGAAGTGTTGAAGGTGCTGCCCGGTTTCTTCTTGCTTATAGTAAAATGTGAGAAGAGAGAAATAAATCAAAAGAACAAAAATGAACAAGAACTTGACAATTTTTAAAATTCAGTTTCTTCAGGTGGCAAAAGAAGCTGAAATTAAAGCAGCTTGGTTTAGGGGAAAAACTCAGGTTATCACGCTACAACCTTTTGCTAGAATCTCAGAAAAATCAAAAGGTCAGAATATCCAATCACACAAAAGATCCTTTCAAAAGATTAGTTGTGTGTCTTACAGATCTTCTCAATTAACCTGTAGTGCTTCTATGCTCTTATATAATCCCTGCACCTTGAATGTGAGTGAAACCTGTGACTTGCTTCTAACCAATGGAATATTGGAAAGGTGATGGATTACCGCTCCTATGATTGTGTTATGTTATATAAGACTCCATTTTGCTAGCAGTCTCTTCTCTCCATAGCTGGCTTTGAAGAAGCAAGCTTTCATGAATCCTATAGGCACAAGGAAGTGAATTCTGCCAACAACCCAAGGGAGCTTGAAAGCAGACCCTTCTTCAATCAAGCCTCTGATGAGAACCCAGTCCTGGCTGACACCTTGATTGCAATTTTGTGAGACACTAAGCAGAAGACCTAGCTTAGCCATCCCTGTATTCTTGACCCACGGAAACTGTGAGATAATGAGCATGTGTTATTTTAAGTTGCAGAATTTGTAGCAATTTGTTATGCAGAAGTAGAAAAAGTCAGAATTTTTATTGCTGTATTTTAGTCATCATTCCTAGTCATCTAAATCACAGGTAAATTAGGATACCATTTGCCTTCCATTTTCAGGCATTTATTTCAATTTATTCGTTATCCATACTCTGCACATTTGGACATTGAGAGTTGAAGGTGAATTTCCTGATCCTTAGAGCAGTGGTTCTTAAAATTTAGCAAGCACTGAAATAACTTGAAAGGCTTGTCAAAATACAGATTGCTGGACCCCAGACCCAGAGTTTCTGATTCAGTAGGTCTGGGGTGAGGGCCCAAGAATCTGCATGTTATCTAATAAGTTCCCAGGTGATGCTGCTGCTGGTCAAGGACCAATATTTTGAGAACCACTTCTATAGACCATCTTTACTATAGATCCTTCTATGGCCTCCATGATGTACATTTTTGCAGTTTACTTTGACCATTTTCTGATGATGATTAATATTGTAAGATGCTGGAATTTTCCAGATTCTGGCTGGCAGTTGCCATGGCAACACACAGGGTTGCCCTGTGCCTGAGGCCCTGAGTGAGGATGAGACCAGATGAATCACTGGCATAAGTGACTTGTAAGTGGCACAGGCATTTCTCCCGAGTTGTCCATTTCCTTCTATGACCTTATTCCTGGTCCTTTTTTTTTTTTTTTTTTTTTTTGGTAATGTCCTTTTTGAGTCTTCCTCCAGATTCTTTCTTCTCTATGATATGATAATGACAAAACATTAGATTTATGTCATTCTTCACATTTATAAAACAAGTGATACCTTTTCCAGCACAAAATTAAATTTTGTTTGCATAATGACCCTGCAAGGTATGTAGTGTAGCATAGGTCTTTTTATTCCCATTTACAGAAAGTGAATATAAGGCTACAAGACACTCAGAGATAACTGAAGTCCAAGGTTACACAAGGTAGACAGTGGCAGAGCAAGGTCTAGAGCCAGAACTCCTGATTTCTAGTTTAGTTCTTGTATTGTCCAGAGCCCTGGCAAGAAACAGATAGCACAGGCAAAAGGCTAACTAAAGATAGCTTAACAAAGGGAACCTAAGAGTGATGGTGAAGTACCCCATGCTAGCAACTAGCCTGCAGGGTCAAGAGGAGAGAGGGGTTAGTGGAACCTGAAAAGAGAGATGTAGCTATAGCTGTAACTATAAGAGGATGCCCATTAGAGCTGTGTCCACAGCCTGGTAGGAAGGGGCCCAGGCCAATAAATAACCCAACTTCTTTCCCCAGATTATAAGGGAAGCTTAAGATGAGGCAGAGGCATTTTTTCTTACCAATGTCTGATTAGGAGGCCATTGCAAGTTTCTGAATAAGGAGTGATACATGAAAACCAGGTCTTAGGAAAATTGAACTGGCAGCAAGAGGCAGAGAAGACTGGAGGGGAAAGCTCGAGGCAGGATCAGTCAAAGGGATGCTACAGAACTTAGAATAGCTTCCATTTCTGTCCACCCTGCAGTGGGCCTGAACAGAGTGGGCAAGCAAAGATGCACGAGCATTGTAGAGGAAGGTCACTTCTCAATCTGAGTGAGGAAGGGAAACCAAGAAAGGGTGGATTATCAGTGCAGCTAACACAGTGAGTGACTGGCTCTTAATTCCATGGGCAAATTATGGGAACTAGTATAAAATGCATGCAATCATTCTACTAGAGAGACAAAGGAGTTGGGAAATTTGTATGCCAATTCCTGAGCATCATTGGTTGAGGGCTGTTCCTGGGAAGTGTTAATTTTTGACACTTCCAGCCTGCCACATGCACAGGCAGAGTGACTTCTGGTGGTTCTGGAAACAGCCTTCTGACCCAGAGATGCAGATGCTGGCAGTTGGAAGTCATTTTGAGCATGATGAACTGGAGATGGGTGTCCACATAGAATTCTATTTGATCAGGCACAAAATTAAGCCACAGTGGTTGTTTTGAAGGTTATAGCATTGTTGGATAAATACCACAATGGGGAGTGGAATTTGTAGTAAAACACAGGAGGTAAAATTTGGCAATTTTTTAAGGTTCTGGGGTGGGGGAAACATATTACTAAATGGTCAGGGGATCAATATAGCTAACAGCTGTTGGCAGCTAACCAACAATCTATACCTTGGACTCTGAGCTGTCAATCCAAAAACAAAAGAAAAACACAGTAAAGAAAGGCAAGTAGCCATGGAAAAGAACCCATCCTGCATTGCATAGTATGTGTGTTTATTGCTCTGATCTGCCTGCAAAAGACACATAATCACTCTTACTTCACTGGAAAATAAAGCTTCAAAGTGCTGTCATTTTCCTTCGAGTTTCAGAATAGCCAGTAGTCTCATACATTCCCTCTGTACTCAGACCTCACTAAGTTTGCATCTCCCAATTCAGCCAGGACATCTGTCCTGCTCTGCATCAGAACTCTCAGCATGATCTTGAATCTGCACAGACACACACACACACACACACACACACACAAAATGAGGCAGAGGGAAGCATTTTCTGTGCCACACTGTGCTGAATTATTTACTCCAAGCCCTGGGATTCAGTGAACTAGCTCTTTCTGGGCCTTGAATTTTATTGCAATACAAAGAAATAAAATAAGTAAATAAGGAGAGAGAGAAAGTAAATCCCTTGGAGACCTACTGGCATATGAAACATCTTTTGAGATGGAGCCTGATGCTGAAATAATTGTGTCATTTAGAGTGCTATACTAATACGCTCACAACTATGGCTAAATGCTAGAGCAAAGCACAATTTTGCAGCTATAAATCTGTGGCCATTTGCTTAAGCAGGAAAAAAAAAATAAAACTAAAATTTGCATGGATTTAGTTAATTAAGCATCCCCAAATTTAGAAATCGACTCCAAAATAATGCCTTCATGCATTATGTGCAAAACAATAAGTATAGGTAATAGAAATGAGGGTGTCTCTATTTCCTCTGAGATAAGAATGAGGAAAAGGGATACAATATAGTGGTTTAGAGGTATTTATATGGCCATAAAAGAGAGCAATCCACCTTCTTTCATGATATGTGTCACAGAGGGGGACCATGAAAATTCCCAGTGTATTCTAAAGGGACTGTAATAGTGTAGTCACACAAATATAAAGTAACTTTACTTTTGTCTCCCACTACTCCTTCACATTTATTCAGAAGGATAATTCCTTCCCAGCCCCTAGGAAAAATCCTGGGTATCCCCACATCTTTTCCAGGGTGCTTAAGTAATAAAAATTCCTAGGGTCATTTTACATCCAAAGTACATTCTCTTTTTAGTAATTATCAGTAACTATGACCTTCAAGTCCTTGTAATGCTCAAAACTTTGAACATGACATGCTACTGATAGCAAGCCTAGAACTTCCAAGGATGGGAGAGACATGGTCACCTTTTTCTCTGGAGGAGAAGGCATAGTGCTTGTCTTTCTCCCCCAGCTGCTCACCTACTTCCTCACCCCTTCTGTACTGGTGTGTGGGGAGGGAGAAGAAGTACACACACAGAGAATAAAAGCCCTTTGAACCTGGAATGCTTATGAACACAGTCCATTGAGCGACCTGGTTGCAAGTGAAATGCCGACTCTTTTTCCTTGTGGATGCTATTGTGGGCTTTTTTGGAGATCCCCTCACCCACTGAACGTTGGGGACCTCTCACCTATAGTTCTCTTGCCTCTGCATTGTTTTCTCAGTCCCTGGCTGTCCCTTTGGGTTCACTGTTAGCTTTTTTCTCCGAAGATCTTTACACTCTTCCAAGTGAGCCCTCCTGCCTAGTCCCTAAATTGATTTTATGCTTGTTCATTCTGTCTCTGTCTCTATCTGTCTTTAACTGTCTGTCTCAGTCTCCTTTTGTCTCTCTCTCTGTCTCTCTCTCACATACATATGCACACACTGGTCCAAATCTGTTTCACAACAAACACTGAAACACTTATGCATTTTTTTCTGCAATAAATTTCAGGAGCATTGGTCGATTCCGATACCATCTGTCAGAGCAGTCAGTCTATTCATTCCAGGTATGAGGTAAACATTAGTCCACTGTATCTCCTGCTCAAATCTTGGGCAACACATATTGACTCACATAATGGTTTCCTTTGAGCCCCTCTCTCCTGACTTGAGGTAAAGAGGAAAGCACTTCCTGGCCTTCTCAACAGAGCTTGCTCAAATAAATTGTGTCTAAAAAAATCTTCCTCTAAAATCTAACCCTAAACTTTTTTTTTTTTTCCATGCTGTGGTAAGAGTCACGAAACTCATAAAATTGGTTTTGGCCATTTTTCTCTGCAAACCCTGTAGGAAAGTCGATCTCACAAGTCACTTTGGCATCTAGTATCTATTAGTATCTCAGCAGAAATTTCTATTTTAACATCCAATTACAAAATGAAAAGTGTGAGGAGGCTATTTTTCCCTCAGTCAACATTTGGAATTGCCCACAGATTCAGCAATAAGGAAACCCTTGGCTGTTGTTTTTGGATTTGCAGAGGGCTTCAGAGTTGTGTTTTACTGAAGGCTAGTACATCAACATTTATTAGGAAACCACCATGTGCCCGCAAGGTAACTATGATGTGGTAAAATGCTATTTCTCTTTTTTACCCCCAGAAAAAGAACTGGAGGTGTTTAAAAATGAAGTGGCTTGCCTAGAGACATTAATGAGCTATTAAAACTTGGGAAAGAACTCCATTATTATATGGTCAGCCAACTGATAAAGCCTGTTAACAGACATGTGGCATAATTCAATCTAATAATTTCTTTCTGTTCCCAGGCCCATTGGTTGAGGTTGATCTGAAAAGTAAGACAACCTGTGACCCAGAATTGGAAGAATCAAGAAAAGTCTGGGAATTTCATCTTTGAATAAGAAAGTAAAAGAGTTTTGGAGTCAGACTAGTAACAAAGCTGGAGGGCAAGGGACCGTTGGATTAAATTATATTAGCAGACCAGACTTCAGAAGAATCAACACGACAGGAGTAAGAAGAATTTGAACTTAAAGCAAAGTTACTTTATCTTGGAGAATTCTTCTGCATTCCCTGCTCAAACATAAACCCTCCTCGTGAAGAGGAGATCCACCTTGGATATAACCACAACTTACCCCCCCTCAGCAGATCCTAGAAGCCTGCTACCTACTGGGGAGCCCACCTGCTTAGCTTTCTGCTTCCCCACTTATATCCATCTTGCTCTGTATGAACCTTCCCATTCCAAAAGCTGCAGATATATAATCATCCAATGGCAGAGAATGGCAGATACTCACCAATTCTTTTTCCTTGTCTTCCTGGGTACAGAGCTAGAACATATTTCCAAGCCTCCCTTGAGATTATATATGATTATGTGCCTAATTCTTATCCAATAGAATTTAATTGGGAACTGCTATGTGTCTTTTCAAATCTGGCCCATAAATACCTCCCCCATGATACTCCCCATGTTCTTTCCTTTGTACTGACTTGATGCAAGTGAGTCCAGCAAGCTCGGAAGTTACATGTTAAGGACTTGTTTAATATCATTGATAAAGCCTGGGTCCCTACATCACTGCTTGAAGGATGGCTGCCCACCAAAAACCCACCCATTTTGTACTTAATGTGAGCACAGAATAAACTTCTTTTGTGTTTGAACCACTATATATGTTTGCGTTTGTATGTTGCAGTAACTAGAGTTACCTTAACCAATACAGACCCCCTGAGAAAAATTGTTGCACAAATATATATGTGTGTGTGTGTATATATATATATATATATATATATATCAGTTTGGGTTTCAATCAAGAATTTCACACATAAAACATTGTAAATATGTAGGACTTTAAGCTTCATTAGAATATAACCCATATCCTAGTTATCTTTGTATCTTTAAAAGGGTCTCTCATGTAGTAGGAATTCAAAGACTAACTGTTTAAAATGTTTAAATGTTCAAGTTTTAAGAAAAAGTACAGACTGAGAGAAGATTGAAGTGTCTTTTATGTGGTAAGGGCTAAAATGAAGGCTTATTGAATAAATGAATGAATTAGTGAATAAATAGTATAGTTTGATGGAAATAAGTCTCACCTTAGGATTCACAGATAAGTTTAATCATCTTTAAAATGAGGATTATAATACCTTGTACTTCCTACCTCACAGTATCAAATCAGAGAATGTAGTTTCTAGCATTCAATTTCTAAATTATTAAGTGCTAGACACATGTAAGTTCTCTAGTATAATTTAGATAAGTTACTTCATGCTTTGTCAGTATGTTGATAGTATGTTGATGGAGTTGAAGCTCAAGGAAGGAGAATCATCTGTGAAACCCTTCTGAACCTGTTGGAAACATTTTTTTTAAAAAAAGGCTATATTGATGACCTGAAGACCTTAGACCTCTAAAACTTCTGAATTTCTACAATTTGTAGATAAAATAATGCCCGAGATTTGCCACTGGACTCAAGAGAACATCTTTGCATCATCAATGCCCTGTAATTATAAGCAGACATGTACCCTCTGTATTTCCCTAGGATTTACCTGTTATTTCTTAGATTCCTGCTTAGTAATCAGAGTCAGAAAAGCATTAATCAACACTTCTGCACCAAATGGTATGGAAATTCATTCAGCTATATTACATAATAAAAGAATGTAATAAGAATGTACATAAGAATGTTTAAACACTTTCAGTCATATGACAAGACATTTGTATATGTCTGAAACCAAGCTGGAAGAGAATAAACACAAGGAATGTTCTTATAAAATGGATAAGATCTAGCCAGGTGTAGCAGCATGGGCCTGGAGTCACAGCTACTCATGAGGCTGAAGGAAAAGGATTGCTTGAGCCCAGGAGTTTGAGGCCAGCCTGGGCAACATAGTGATACTCTATCTCTTAATTTTTTTTTTAATGGATAAGATCCAATGGTCCCTTGAACGGTTCTGAGCAGACTTTTGGTCAGAAGCCTGAGAGTGGGGATTGGACAAAAGTGGCTACATAATGTGCCAATGGTAATGATGACCCCTCATCAGCTGAAGCTGGGAGGTATATGCCACAGGCTTCAATGACTGCTCTCATTGCTGAAAGAATATATCTTGTATTGGTTGGGCAAGTGACCTTCACCTGGGTTCAAGAATTTAGGATGGAAAGTAAGGCTTTGAATTGTTTTCACTTATTCCTAAGGTGAATAAAACATCTGAAAGCATATTTTAATAATCCAGTAAAGACTATAAAGCAATGGGCATTTGAGGAACAGGCAGTAATAATAACAAGAACACTAAAAATAATTTATATTTATTGAATATTTCTTATGGGTTAGTCGTTGCAAGCACCTTACAAATGTTTTCTCATTTAATCCTCACAACAACTCTGCCAATTTTACAATAAGGAAAGTAACATAATTAAGGAAGTTAAGTAATATTTGTTGAAATAATTGTCTTACAAAATATCCAGTGTAAGGCCGGGCGCGGTGGCTCACACCTGTAATCCTAGCATTCTGGGAGGCCGAGGTGGGAGGATCGCTCGAGGTCAGGAGTTCAAAACCAGCCTGAGCAAGAGCAAGACCCTGTCTCTACTAAAAATAGAAAGAAATTAATTGGCCAACTAAAAATATACAGAAAAAATTAGCCAGGCATGGTGGCGCATGCCTGTAGTCCCAGCTACTCAGGAGGCTGAGGCAGAAGGATTGCTTGAGCCCAGGAGTTTGAGGTTGCTGTGAGCTAGGCTAATGCCACGGCACTCACTCTAGCCCCAGCAACAGAGTAAGACTCTGTCTCAAAAAATATATATATATTCAGTGTATAGTAGGTGTTTGAAAAGTGGTCATTGAATATTACGTTGCTGCTCTTCACTGACCAGAAATACAATGCAAGACTCTTTCTACCCCCATCACCTTAGTTAGCACCATGGCCAGTAACCTGCATACACCATCTATATCCTTCCTCAGATGCAAGGTCCATTAGTGTCACCTGAGTTGTGTCACCATCCTGTTCAATTATCAGCTAACATTCTACCCACACTTACCATATGTTCTGAGTTATCGTGACACTTTATGTTATAGCATTTCTTTCTTTAGCATCCATAATTAGGGTCTGAAACAGTACCAGGGGACACTATGATCATCCTGGGAGATCAGTGTTGAGACCACACTGATAGAGTGGATCAGACCATTCTTGAATGACCTCAGAAGGTCCAGCTGAATTGTAGACTAACCCAAATAATTTGAAAAGCTGCTGGGAGTCAAAATCATGTCCAGAATTCTGGAGACTTGGGATTCCTTTGGGTCCCCAGAACCTCTTTGCAATATATCATAATGGCTTTAATATCAGTAATCTTTATTGAGTTCTTACAATGTACCAAACATGGTTCTATGCATTTTACACAATTAACTTATTGAATTCTCTCAACAAACTCAATGAGATCAGAACTACTGTCCTCATTTTAGATGTGAAAAAACTGAAGCACAGTGATGGTAAGTGGCTTCCAAGTTCACATAGTTTGAAAGTGGCAGAGACTGGATTCAAACTCAAATAGTAACCACTACCAGGGCACCATGGAAAGTTGTAGTCCAGACACTGTATCAACCTGTAACCAACGAGTCCGAATCCTATGCCTTCTTTGTCCACTGGATGAGAGAGAAGAAACAGGAACTAAGTCTCCTGCCCTGAGACTTTGTGGCAATTTGCTTTCCTGCTCTATGTTTCTCTGTCCTCTGCCCTTGTGTACGTTGAATGGTGGACAGGGAAACATTCCCAGCCTCTGGTGGCTGACAAGCAAAGACTAGTGCACTTTTCTACCCCTTGCACTAGCTCATACTTTGATTGGTGGAAGTTTAAAATCACATCCCAAGCTTCTTGGAACTCAAAATTGAGTTATTTGACTCGGTAAAATGTAGCTTTCTCACTTAAAAAGATTTGCCCAAGAGGCCTCTGGGATTTAAAATATACTTAAAAGCAACAACTATGTTGAATCATAGAATCATAAGGGATTGCATTTCAACTGGAAAACACACAGGGTGTATTAGACAGAGGAGAGAATGTTTGAAGTCCAACAAGCTTTGCGTTTCATCCCACCCAACACATCTGAAAACTATCTGAGTCATTTGATGAAGGCAAAATACAGCTGGGCTCCCTCATTCTTAGTGTTATTGTGGCCTACTGTCTTGACATTGTGATGCTGTCTCTACAGGAATGTTTCACCTACATCTACTAACCCTGTTCTACTGGAACCAAGAAGAGCCCATTTTCCAAAGTCTATCTGCAGGAGAGTGGGCTGAAGGGGGAGTAGAGTGAATATTCTTATCAACAGAAGGATGTTGTTCTCTTTTCAGCAGCACATACAGCTCTAGACAAAACTGTGAAGGGAAACAGGTTTGTCCATGGCCCTGAGCTGCTATCAAAGAGGTTACAAGGTATGTATCTCTGTCATGGTGCTGCAGTACAGTGTAGTGTGTTTACGAAAATAGATTTGGGAGTCAGTCAAACAGATCCACGTTTAATCCTGACTCTGCCCATTTCTTTACTCACTGTGTGACCTTTGGTAGATTACTTAACCTCTCTAATTAGATGTTACTTTCTTTCTTGTAAAATTAGGAGAGTTGTTGTAAGGATTAAATGAGAAAACATTTGTAAGGTGCTTCCAACAGTGCTTAACTCATAACAAATATTCAGTAAATGTTATTATTAGTGTTCCTATTATTATTACTGCCTGTGCCTCAAGTGCCCATTGCTTTTTAGTCTTTACTAGATTATTAAAATGTGCTTCCAGATGTTTTATTCACCTCAGAAATAAATGAAAACAATTCAAAGTCTTACTTTTCATCCTAAATTCTTGAACCTAGATCAGCACCTAACATAAGACTCAGGGGGCAAAGAATAATAAAAATACAGTCCTTCCAAGAAGTAAATTTGTTTCAGGCTGGGTCAGATCTCTACAGTGAGGCAATATAATGGAAAGGGCACTGGCTTTGGAGCCAGATTTGCAGGTCAAACATGAGGAAATCCATATAGCTTGGGAACTTTGGACAGGTTACTTCGACTCCTTGGGTCTCTTTATAATTAATGGAAAGATTTAGAGGGTCTTAGATTAGAGTTTTCAAACCTATTTTTTACCATGAACTATTTATTCAAATAAACTCTCACAGGGAAATACCACATATAGATCACATGAAATAAATACAGGAGGTAAGTTTTCAGAGCCCCTCTCCCCAGGCCTTAGAAATGTTCTTTGAATTTGTAGGGAATTCATAGTCACACTGTGCATACTACTCAACTACATAATCACTAGAATCTTTTCTGGGTCTAATGCCCTAAGCATGCTGCCTTCTTTCCTTAAACGCCAAGCTGTAGTCCCATCATCCTCTCAACCTGCTCTGCTTATACTTACCTTTCATCTTGGGATTCCTTATATTTGAAAGACATTCTGGTTTCTCCTCCCCATTAGATCTACATCAGTGGTCATAGTCTTTTACTTTTGGGCCATTCTAAATGACTTCTTTCATTTGATCAGCACAATGTTAAAAAAAATCATGTATTGCAATCTCTCTAGGCAAACACGCATTATCCAGCTCCTATTAGGCCCTACTACTTTCTCTTACCCAAGACAAATATTTATATTACTTGCCTGGCCCCCAAAGTCATCTGAATTTATGATGCCAGATCTTCTGTGCCACTCAAGGTCCTGCTGAAGTCTAACTTTTGGACTCCTCTAGTCACTCCTATCTCAATAATACTAGTGTACTTGCAATACAGTTATAAAGATAAAAATAACAAAAATAGAAAAAATTAGAGAGTAACTTGAGTTTAAGTTTGGAGAACTAATTGGAAAAAGAGAGTCAACTGTTTTGGATCTCTTATAACAACTTATGACAAGTACACAAGCTCTTCTTGATTGAGTGGTCAAATATGTGACCATGGAATAAAATTAATTTGAAAAGATTATGTTTAATAATCATGATCAGTGGTATATTAAGATAACACTAATTTCAATTAAGAAAAAAACCCCAAATATTCAAAACCTTAACACAATAGGACTTAATTTCTTATCCACTTCCATCTGTGTATACCCTGGACTTGTATGTAAGAAATTAAGTGCCACTGTATATGGATAACTTTAAAAAGCCCTTTTATTTAAAAATAATTTTAGGTTTAAAGAAGAATTTCGAAGATAATTGAGAGAACTCTGAGATACCCTTTCCCCAGTTTTTCTAAATGTTAACATTTTATACAACCATGGTGCATTTATTAAAACTATTAATTTAATATTGATACAACACTATTAATTAAATTACAGACTTTAATCAGATTTCGCCTGTTTTTCCTTTAATGTCTTTTTTCTGTTCCAGTGTCCAATCCAGGATATGACATTGCATTTAGTTATCATGTCTCTTTAGTCTCCTGCAACCTGTGATGGTGCCTCAGCCTTTACTTGCTTTCCATGACTTTGGCACTTTTGCAGAGTAGTGGACAGGTGCTTTGTAAAATGTCCCACAATTTAGGTTTGTCAGACCTAATCTTATGATTACACTAGGGTTCTGGGTTTTGGAAAAGAATACCACAGAAGTAAAGTACCCTTTTTATCACATCATATAGGGGTGCATGATATCCACATAATGTTCACTGCTTATTAGCCTTATTCCCCTTGGTTAAGGCAATATCTTCCAGGTTTTTCCAATGTAAAGTTACTATTTTTTTTTCAATTCCATACTCTGTTATTTGGAAGCAAGTTACCAAGTGCAGCCTACACAATGGGAGAGAGATTAAGCTCCACTTTGTGGAGGAAAAAGTAGAAAGGATTTTATGAACATATGTTAAACCTGCCACAATAATAAACAAATATTTAGGGGAAACACTTTGAGGCTATGCAAACATCTTGTTTCTTCTTAAAGTTTCTCTCACATCAATTATTTATATTGGTATCATGGATATTTAGTTATTCTTTGGGCTATAATACAAAATTAATATTTATTTATTTTCTTGCTCAAAATTTTCCAGCTTTGGTCATTAAGAACACTTTCAGGTGGGCACCTGTGCCCTTTTGACATGCATCCACATTTTAAAGTTTATTCTCTATTTATTTATTAGAATTTTCTTATTTTCTGTCACTACAGGTGCTCTAAGGTCATTCGCTGCCCGGAACTTTGAATCAGCCAAATTTTGATATGTTACATTTTCTTTTTTTTTAAGACAACTTTATTGAACTATAATTTACATACCATGCAATTACTCCGTTTTAAGTGTACAATTAAATGATTATTAGTAAATTTACTAGGTTGTACAGCTATTCACATAAATCAGTTTTAGAACGTTTCCTTCTCCCTATTGAGACCCCTAATTCCCATCCCCAACTACATTTCAAGCATGCCCCTCCCCTCCACAATGCTCACCGCATTCCTCAGATGTGGGTCCACCCTCCCAACCCCCGAATCCCTGGTGAACACCACCACCATTTGAGCACTGTAGTGTGAATCAGTTAGTACCAATTTGATGGCGAGTACATGTGGAGCCCATTCTTCCGGTCTTGTGTCACCTCATTTCGAATAAGGGGCTCAAGCTCAGTCCAGGATAATATGGGCGGTGCTAGCTCAGTGTCGTTTCTTAAAATTGAGTAATATTCCATTGTAAACATATACCAAATTTTAATAATCCACTCACGAATTGATGGGCACTTGGGTTGTTTCCACGGCCTAGCAATAGTGAATTGTGCTGCCATAAACATTCGGGTGCAGATGTCTTTATTATAGAATGTCTTATGCTCTTTTGGATACATGCCTATTTTCATCTTCATTTAGGTCAAACTGTTTTTAACTTTCACCAAGCCATCCGTTTTAACCCATAACTTCTTTAGGAATGTGCTGTTTAATCTCGAAATAGATTTACATGATTGATTTCTAGTTTGATTCCGGTATGGTGCAAGAACATACTTTGTATGACTCCTATTCTTTTAAATTGATAAAATTTGTTTTAAGGCCCAGAATATGGTCAATTTTGGTAAATGTTCCATGTGCACTTAAGAATAACGTGCATTTTGCTGTTGTAGTTTGAAGGATTCTGTGAATGTCAACTAGGTCAAGTTGGTTGATAGTATTGTTCAGGTTATCTATATCCTTATTGATATTTTGCCTACCATTTTAATCAGTATATTCCAACTAGAATTGTGGATTTCTCTATTTGTCCTTTCAGATCTAGGATTATTTGGAGTGCTAAAACATAAACTGAGGCACATTAAAATATTAAGGAGTTTTTTACTGTTTTTTTTTTATTTCAGAATATTACAAGTTTACAAATGTTTTGGTTACATGGATTGCTTTTGTACTGCTTGAATCAAAATTGTAAGTGTGCCCATCACCCAGATAGTGGACATTGTACCCGTTACGTATGATTTCACCTGTTCCCTCCTCCCCCATCCCACCTGCATGATTTCTGTTGAGTTTTGCTTCCATCTGTGCACGAGTGCTGATTGGTTAATTCCGATTTAATAGTGAGTACACGTGGTGTTTGTTTTTCCATTCTTGTGAAACTTCACTTAGGAGAATGGTCTCCAATTCCATCCAGATTGTAGCAAAGGGTATGAATTAATTTTTTATGGCTGAGTAGTACTCCATGGTATACATACACCACATTTTATTAATCCACTCATGAATTGATGGGCACTTGGGCTGATTCCAAATCTTTGCAATTGTGAATTGTGCTGCAATAAACATTTGACTGCAAATGTCTTTTTGAAAAAATGATTTTCTTCCCTTTGGATAAATACCCAGTAGTGGGATTGCTGGATCAATCGGTAGGTCTGCTTTTAGTTCTTTGAGGAATCTCTGTACTGTTTTTCATAGAGGTTGTACTAGTTTGTAGTCCCATGAACGGTGTATAAGTGTTCCTTTCTCTCTGCATCCATGCTGAGTATCTATTGTTTGGGGACTTTTTGATAAAAGCCATTCTCACTGGATTTAGGTGATATCTCATTGTGGTTTTGATTTGCATTTCTCTGATGATTAGTGCAGTCAAGCATTTTTCATATGTTTATTGGCCATTAGTCTACTTTCCTTTAAAAATCTTCCGTTCATGTCTTTTGCCCACTTTTTAATGGGGTTGTTTGTTTTTTTTTCTTGCTGATTTTCTTGAGTTCTTTGTAGATTCTGACTACTAGCCCTTTATCAGATGTATACCTTGTGAATATTTTCTCCCATTCTGTAGTTTGTCTATTCATTCTATTGATTGTTTCCTTGGCTGTGCAGACACTTTTTAATTTATTCAAGTCCCATTTACTTAGTTTTGTTATTTCTGTGATTGTTTTGGAGGTCTTTTTCATAAATTCTTTGCCTAGGCCGATATCTAGAAGAGTTTTTCTAACATTTTCTTCTAGAATTCTTATAGATTCATGTCTTAGATTTAAGTCTGTTATCCATCTTGAGTTAATTTTTGTGAGTGGTGAGAGAGCAGATAGCGATTCATGAATGGGGCAGTGGTTCAGTGTCTGATATAGGGGAACAAGAGGAAAACTTTTATAGGGTGTTCACAGGAGTAAGACAAAGGAAATATTTGATCAGTTAAAGTGGAACTGATGGCCTTATATGAGCCATTCCAGTGGAAAGTCCCTAGTAGAGGTTAGTTGAGGATTTCTGATTGGTTAAGCTTAAATTTTATTTTACTGTTTACAGTGAGTGGGGTTTTAGTTTGCTTATGTAGGAACTCTACATGCTAAAGCCATCTCAGCTTAATGGTCTTTCAAGTAATTTTTTAACAGGAAAATTGACCCCTTCATCATTATGCGACATCCCTCTTTATCCCTGATGATATTTCTTGCTCTAGTATTTACTTTGGCTGTAATTAATATAGCTACTCCAGCTTTCTTTTGTTTAGTGTTTGCACAATATATATTTCTCCATCCTTTTATTTTAACCTACCTGTGTCTTTATGTGTAAAGTGATTTCTTGTAGACAGTATATCATTGAATCCCGATTTCTTATTCAATATGAAAATCTCTATCTTCTAATTGGTGTGTTTAGACTATTCAGATTGAACAATATTGTATATGGTTGGATTAAAGTCTATCGCTTTGCTCCCTGTTTTCAATTTGATTCATTTGCTCTTTGTTTTATTTCCTCATTTCTACCTTCTTGCAGTGTAATTGAACATTTTTGCGATTTTATATTCTCTTATCTGTTGAATTATTATTTATACCTCTTTAAAAATATGTTTAGTGGTTTACAATACACATTTTTAAATAATCTGAGTCTACCTTCAAAGACTATTATACTGCTTCATGTGTAGTCTAAGAACCATATAGTAGTATATTTCCTATTCATCCTCCTACCCCTTATACTTTTGACTCACATGATGAGGACAAGGTCATGTGAAGACAGAACAGAGATATTTGAAGTGCTGGCCTTGAAAAGATTGGATTGATTCATCCCCAAGCCAAGGAATGCTGGAAGCCACCAGAAGCTGAAAGAAGAAAGGGCAAGAATCTCCCCCATAGCCTCAAAAGGGAGCATGGCCCTGCTTTGATTTTGGCTTGTGGTACTGATTTTAGACTTCTGGCTTCCAGACTGTGAAAGACTAAGTATGTCACTTTAAGTCATTAAGTTTGTGGTAATTTGTTATAGCAGCCATGAGATAATAACATCTAGGTAATTTTTTTTCCTGCTTGGCATTTTCTGAGGCTCTTGGATCTGTGATTTGGTGTCTGTAACTAATTTGGGGAAATTCTCAGCCATTATTCCATTATTACTTCAAATATTTCTTCTGTCCTGTTCTCTTCTTTCTGGAATTTCATTGCAAACAATTTGAAATTGTCCCATGGCTCTTGGATTTTCTGTTTTTCTTCTCACGTTTTTTCCTCTTTGTATTTCAGTTAGGGTAATTTCTATCAATCTATTAGCAAGATTACTGATTATATCCTTGGCTGTGCTGAGTCTACTGATGAGCCCTTTGAAGGCATTCTTCATCCCTGTCACTACATTTTTCATTTGCATCATTTATATTTTGTTTCTTCTTATATTCTCCATCTTTCTCCTAAAATTAACTACCTATTTTTGCATGTTTTCTGTCTTTCCACTTAGAGCCTTTAACATATTAATGATAGTAAATTCCCTACTAGTTCTAACATCTGTGTCATAATTAAGACTGTTTCTGATGATTGCTTTGTCTATTCAGAATGTGTTTTTCTTTATTGCCTTTCTGTATGCTTTTGAATTTTTTGTTGAAAGCTGGACATGTTATATAGGACAGTGAATACTAAGGTATAATTTTTTATGCTTGGAGATAAGCATGTCTTTCCTTCTGCTATGCCTTTAGTGTGAGAGTTTGTAGTAATATAATCAAAAAATGAGCTGAGTTTAAAGTTTGCTTTCCACTTGGCTTTGAGTCTTTGTCATGTTCCCCAAAGATAATTTTTCTTCAGCAGCATCCCCTAAGCTCTATTTCACTATTATTTTTGCTTGACACCTGTTAGTATGGTGATGTAGATATGAGGGTTGGGGACATTCTCTGATGTTCTGATTAAGCCTCAGTCATAGAAAGGTGTTATGAACCTGGGTCAGGGGTTATGGCTTTCACAAATATTCCTGCCCTTCCTCTGGACATAACACTGGGCTGAGCATGCATTCCTTTCTCATGCAAAGAGCAGAAGTATTTTTTGTTTGTGTTTTTCCTGTTTCCTTCTCCCAGCTGAACTCTAGTTTCCACTATTGCCATCAAGCTACAGTTCAGTTGTCCTTGTCCTTGCAGATTAAGGTCTTTGTTTCTTATGGGAGGTAGAATTAGAGTCTGAGCAAAGTTTCTTTCCACCAGCTAGCACCACAGGGAAAGCTTTTTGAGGGTTCTCTCCAGCTCCCCTGTGTGTACCTATGGAGTTTCTGTAGGAAAAGCCTATAAGAAGGTGTGAACTTTTCTATGTCTGCTGCCTCCAGGGGATTTATACACTTATACTAGCCCACATTTGGCTTTTAACATTTTTATTAAAAAAAAATTCTGGTTAAATCCTCTTCTTGGTTTATATGTCTTTTGGCAGCCTCTTTGCTAGTTAAGCAAATGCTAACATCTTGTTTCTCCATGAAGATACTGTGTCTCTCTAGGGCTTAGTTTAGTTGTTTGCCCTGTGACCTCAATTTTCTCATGTGTTCAAGAGAAGTAATTAATTTTAAGTTTATTCCCTTTGTTGTTGTTGTTGTTGAAAGGATGGGACATAAAAATTTCTGATATATGTCATGATGTTTTATTAACCACTTGTATTTCTTACTTTATGGATTATTTCCTCATGTTTCTTGCCTCTTTTCTATTAGGATATAAATTTTTCTTACCAATTTGTGAGAGTTTTAAAAAATATTTAGAATGTTCATCATTTATCATTATAAGTCATATAAGTTAGAAATATATTTCTAATTTGTTATACATCTTTCAGTTTATTTAAGCTAGATTATTATGTTTTTATATACTTGCTATAGGGAGCCTAGTGAGTCAATGACAGAATAACAGTAAAGATGATGATAAAAATGTCGTTTAATGATAACTAGTGTCTATTGAGTATTTACTATCCTAACATGGTAAGAAACACTCATTTGTACATCATCTCATTTAATTATCACCACAAATCTCCATGAAACAAAATCTTTTATTATGCTAATTATTTGATAAGAAAACTGAGGATTAAAGAGATTAAATAACTTGCCCCAAAGTGGTAAATGGTGGGGCTGGACTTGAAACTCAGGTCTGTTAAATTCCAAAGGCAGTGTTTCCCAAGGTGTGAAACACTATCCCATGAGATACTACATACACAAATGCACAAATATGCAAGCACATGTGTGTGCACATGCACAGATACACGTGTTCCACAGTCCAATTGATCTAGTAGTGCCTTGAATATCTGATTCTAGAAACAGTACATAGATATTAGCATATAAAAGACTTGAAGGAACACTTTAGGAAAGAAACTGTTTAACTTGTTTAACCTGAGATTTCCCCCAAATTATTTCATCATGGATCTTATATTTCCCAGTATACCACTAACAGACTGTGGAAATAGTCTTCTATGTCACACATTTGGTAAAACGCTGCACCATATACTCAGTTTCTCAATAACTGGGGGTCTTTAGTGCCCGGCAGTCTGGGATTCTGTTCACTTATCATTGATAGAGATGAAAACAAAGAGAATCACCTAAACAAGTTAGCTGGTGACTCAAAGTGGGGAAGAAAAGCTGCTACTCTGGGTAACGAAATAAGAATTTAATAATCTGGAACAATGGACAGAAGTAAATAAGATACAATCTGACAGAGATAAATGTAAAATCCTGCAGTTAGGCTAAAACAAAAATCAATGAGATGAGTACAATTTAAAAGGAAGTTAGATTTCACAGTAGTTTGTGTGAGGAAGCCTTGGGGATTTAATTGATCATAAATCCAATAAAAAACAATTGGAATGTATTCAATAAGCAAGGAAACTACAGTTTTAGACCTGCATTAATGCAAGATAATGCTCAGATTGTTAGAGATTGGTACCCACTGCCCTAGCTGTTGTGTTAGTCAGAGGGTGTCTGGAATATTGTGATATTCCCAGCAGCATGCTTCAAGACAGGCAATGAATGGCAATCCAGAACCTATCCAAGTGGTGTTGGCTTAGATAATAAGGAGTCCAGCAGCCATCACCTTTTGGGCAATAGTAGAAACAACTCAAGCTGTCTATTCTGGCAAGAGCAGATTCAGGGTGGCCATTGGGAGTGGATGATTATACTGGATATTTTTCATTTGGTCTTTCCTTGTTTATCCTTCACTGTGCTTTGCATTTTAGGAGGCTCCCAACCCTCTATCTGTCAGTGGGAGGCACCAGGAGGAGATCAGAGGTAGGAGAAGAGCCAAGTATTAATTCCCTTGGCTGCCTCCTTGTTGGCTCACTGGTTTTGCTCTTTTCCCCAGCTTCAAATAGCTCTCTGGCCTCAGGTAATCTTTCCTTACCCTTGACCCTTCAGGCTTAGGACTCTGCTCTTCCTAGCTCTGGGGTGTACCCAAGATTTGCTTAATCCTGCTCACACCTTTATAAATAACTCTTTTATCTTTTTCTCCTCAATTACTGTCTGTGTGTGTGATCTGTTCCCTGCTGGGCCCAGCCCCAGAATGATGCTGGGATAATTAGGATGATTGTCTTTGAATATTTCAAGGGCTCTCATATGAGAAAGGGTAGAATTAAGACAAGAGGGTGGAAGTTACAGGCAGATTGGATTCATATACTCATTTATTCATTCTATTAATCTTATTAAGCCTCTACTATGTGCCAAGCACTGTGCTAAGCATGAAGCAGTGCTCTAAATGCTCATAGCAAAAGAAGTTAATCTAGGTTGGAAATCAGGGAGGCCTCCCAGAAAAAGACTGAAAAGATGAGTAAGGATTATAGGGGAAAGAAAGGAGAACTTTTGCAGAAATGTTCCAGGAAGAGGAATTTATAGGCAAGAAGGCTGGAGGTGAGAGGGAAAGATGCTTATTATAAGAGGTGAAAGAAGGCCCCAATGTCTAGAGTTTCGCTCTTTTGTGTTTCAGTGATAGGAGCACATCAAGAGATGAGGCTGAGAGTAGGAGGAGGGTTGAATATGCAGAGCTCTTGTGAACACAGACTTGATCCCAAGAGTCATGGGGGCCTATTGAAAGGTTTAAAGCAAGAGAGACACCCATTATGATTTTCTCTTTCCATTGCGGAACAAAGGGAGCAAGAATATCCAAGAATATTCAGATATAAGTCACACTGCATTGCCAAGGAATGAGCAGCCAGCTCCTGGAAGCATTCAAGGAGAGACTGGATGACAGCTCCAGGATATTTTCAATGGGGCAACTGCACTGAATGAGAGGTTGGACTAGTGGACATCCAAGGCCCTTTCTTATCCTGAAAATTCTGAGACTCCTCTGATCTGGCTCCCATGCTTCATGGTGAGAAAAAGATGTAGAGTTTTGAAAATTCTTTCACTAACATCCAAAACTGGCAGAGTAATATTCTCTTCTTTCCCAGCCCTTCCCCTTAGGGCAAGAAGGCAAGATACCCAACCAGACCAGAGCCTCTGAGAATACACAGGGCTTTAGTGTTTGTGTTCTTCTCTCAACTCAGCTGACACAGGAAGGACACTGGCCACTAACAGTGAGAGTTCCAGGGATAGCTCAGTCAATATCTGACCTTCAGACCTGCTAACAGTAGGCTGTATAATTTAAGATATTAGACAAGTGCACTATTATTTTTTTGTCTTTTAAAATTAAACTCTATAAAACATAAGAAAACAAACATCTCAGGCCCTGGGTCAGTGCCACACTTTGGTTGTAGTGGGGTTGGGCAAGGTCTAAGGGCTCTGAAGGCAGGAGTGTCAGAGCACAGTGGCCCTCTTGTTTTGGAGCTCACTCCAAAACAAGAGGGACTGGGCAGATCCGTGTGTGATAACGCAGCTGTGGGGTAATAATTATAGAAACCTTCTCATTATGCTTGAATGGGGGCCAAGGCATGCCCCTGCCAGCGAGGAGGGTGTGAAGCTGCAAAATTGGCACTGTTTAGAGCAAGTTGGCTTTTGCAGCCAGCACAGGCATCTGAGGTGTGCCAGAGGGCCCTTTTCCCCACTTCCTGTTGGTGAGCACCCCTAGTGCCTGTGTCTCATCTCCTAACAGGGACAATCTCTTTGTTCTTTAGCAGACTGTGGCAAACAGGGCAGCTTTGTCAGTGGGGCTCAATATTCTAGTCAATATTTCACTCAACCCCTGTTCACATGACTCATTTTCCCACCCCCTCACATACTCTCTTTTTTCCAGCCCTTGGAAGGGATTCATTTTCTTTAACATTCCAGGTATAGAATATGTCTAATCAGAGCCTGGGTAGTCCCTGCTCTCTGACTACAATGACACGAAGTAGCCTGGCTTTCGAGGCACTTTTTATGGCCTTAAATGAGGACAGATTGATTTTGGCTGAAATTTCCATTAGCGAAAGATAATTAGAAAATTATCAATCTCTAGTTTGAGTAGTAAAAACATGAAGAAGAGCACAACAAAGGTCGTCCTTGTCCTAACAAGATCACCAGGGCAACAGGAGGGCGACACTGGGGAGCAGGGGAGAAAGAAAGAAGGAGGTGACTTGGGCGCAACAGTCATGAAGGAGGGAGTGAAGCAGAGTGAAGTGAATGTGCAAGGGCTTAATTCCCTTCATGGAAAATAGGCTATTACCAAAAAGCAGCTTCTTCTATTGGCATTTTTGCTTTTACCAATAAAAGGGAAGAAGTACACTTTTATGTAACACATATAGCAGGAAAAGTAGAATGGTGACCCTGTGAAAATTACAGCATTAAAAGTAATAAGCCTGCCATTGCCAATAAACCACACAACACCATGCCGCTATCTTGAGTATAAAGGTGGCATTTTTACAGTTATTCCTATAGTAACTTCTCCCACTGCAACTGCATTTTGAACATGATGCTTTCACAAAGAGACTCTTTCTAAAGTTTGAGGAATTTCCGAGGCTTCATATTTCAAGGCTCAGGTCAGGCATCCCCTTCTCAAGAAAGCCCCACAGCCTAGATCGCATTTTCCCAAAGTGTCTCCCTCTCCTGACAATTATTTCATTTCCATATTTAATAATTATTTACTTATCTTTTCCACCCACTAGACTATAAGCTTCCTGAAAGTGAGCACCAGGGATTATTAATTTCTGATTCCCTGGCAACTACCGGTGCCTGACTTTATAAATATTTGTGGAGTTGAATAATTAATGAGTCTTATTTCTTGTCCCACTCTTTAAGCCAAAAGGACTACTACTCTGGAGGAACCAAGTTAGATACATTAACTATCCCTTCTAACTCCAAGAAGCTGTAATTTTAGAATCTGCTGTCTTTAGAAAGTAGACAAGGTTCTGAAGCAAGAAAATTGTTTGGCTGGATGAGAATGTAAAAAGGGAGAAAAGAAGTTCTCCTAAGCAGAATCCTTCATTTAAAAGGGAGAAGGGAAGTGTGGCAAAGGTAGAATGGAATTGAGGCCAGGGGTTTACAAAGATGTGGGCAAAAAATTATAGAAAGGCAGAAACATCAATTCTCATTTTTTAAAAAGAAAAGTCAAGAATTGAAGTCTAGAAGCAGTGATAACCACCATTCTGACTGCGAGGAAAAATCCGAAGCTCTTCCCCCTCCCCTTTTTTTTTTCTGAAAATGAAATCTCTGACCTCATAAAAAATAAGTTAAGGGTGAAGGCAAGGACTTGTTTTTAGGATCAGTGGCTCAAAGAGGGTCAAAACAATTCAAAGTCAATACAAGATAGGTAATTTAGTTGGGTTTTTATTTTCCAGAAAAAGAGAAAATGCAAAACATTAGGCTCACTCTTCTGAATTGTGTAAAAGGAATACAGAACATTAAAAATTCAATACATAGAAAAATAAAATAAATATGTACTTTCATTCTCTGTTATCCACACTTATAGGAATGAGAAAAAAATTAAAGAGCATAGAGAAAGAGATGGGTTAGTGGAGGCTTTGGATAAAGTAACAGAAGAGAGAGAAACACACATGTAAGCTCACATGGCCATAAAATTGTAACTAGAAAAAGACACACTCAAATAAAGACCCAGGTAGAGGCTTCCATGACCTAAAATCTCCATTTTTGTGTTATTTTAGAATAAGTTAGGAAAGACCTTTAAAATCATGTTTAATTTTGACCTTCAAGCTCTCCATTCTTGGTTTCAGAATTTTTTGAAAATCTGATAGTTATTCTCTGTGTGTGTGTGTGTGTGTGTGTGTATGTGTGTGTGTGTGTGTGTGAGAGAGAGAGAGAGAGAGAGAGAGAGAGAGAGAGAGAGAGAGAGAGAGAGAGAGAGGCAGAAATAAAAGTCTCTCTAAAGGAATTGGCATAAGAGGTATGATGAGAAACTTTGTTCAGAGTAAAGAATACTTCAGGAAAGGACTATTTTGAGATTTTGAATGCATCCCTTTGCAATATTACTTTGGTTGTTGAAAGGCACAACATGAGAGAAGGGTCAGAAAATGTTTAATTGGCTGTTATTTCTGTCCTTGGAGATCTTCTGGATCATCTATTTGTTATCACCTCATAGTAGTCAGAGAGTTCCTGGGGTGTAATGGGGCTTGGGAATCCTTGCTCTGCTTTTAACACACTGCTTCCTTCATGCCCCAGCAGAAGTAGGTAAATGAACTCAGCATATAAGATTTTCCATCTTATAAAAGACATGCTTAGGCAGAAAACCATAATTATAATTAACCATGGTCTAACAATGTGTCAATTAATGGGTTTATTATGGAGAACATTTCTGGATTTATTTCATACTAAACCTTTTAATTTTTTATTCTTACTTGACTATAGACTTAAGATATCCTACAGATAAGCAGTTTTGCACACTTTTGTCACTCTTATTATTGCACCTTTAAAAAAATTCCACTTTCACTTATTTAATTTCATAGTTATTGATTCAGAAAAAGTATAATATGTAGCACTGTTAGCTCATTATTTTTATGAACTAAATATGCTCATGAATCATTGAATGTCTTCTGTCACCAACTGCTTCTTGTGCTCATGTTATTGTATATTATTGATCTACAATGACTTTGTGATAAAATCAGGTTTTTTTCTGTTCTTTCTATTGATGCTTTCATTTAAAACTCTGTAACTCAATGGTATTATTTTTGTTTTGCAATGAAAATCTGTCTTGAGTTTATGCTGTGGGAGAGATACCATGCTAGACACTGAAAATGAATGCCTCATTGCAGTGATTCTGTGCTGCAAAATGCCTCCCAACCTTGCTTGTTGATTTATAACTGTTTTGTTTCTCCTTAACGCCTCAACATGTCCCAATTAAATGGAGCATTAATGTAGAATATTCTTTAACAAAGGAAAAGAGACCATTTAGATGTCTGTTTTAAATAAGCCAGCATCAAATATTTATCCCCTAATTCTTTCCTCTTGGTCATATGGTAAAATATGACCAATAAAAAATTTTATAGACTGTGACCTCTTCTTATTAGGACAGAAGTGGTTAATAGTAAAGGAGATATTCAAGTCTTTATCCTAGACCAAAGCTTGGCTGTGCTGGCCCTGCACATACGACAGTCAGAAGCTTGAGTTTAGGTCCCTTAACAAGAGGAATAGAATCTCAGCTGTGACATTAGAACATTGATGAGATTCTCCACTAATCTACTTCTCACCACCTGACCTGATCCAGGTCTTTCTTCTTTTCTCTCAGTGCTAGTACACTAGAAGTAGAGATCTGCTCCATTAAGGAGATAGAGTTTTAAAGTAGAAATAAAAACAATTATTTGGCCATGTCATGATTACAAGTACAAAGTTAACTCTGATTCCATGGCATAGTTTAGGCCAAAATATACTTGCTCTATGAACTCTAAATATGGCTAAAATGACTTTGTACTCTTTATTTTTTTCCCAAGGAGAGACAATCATAACAATATTCTATAAGAAAATATCTAAAACACTTTGTCTGAAACTTGCATTACTTTTTCTTCGTCTCCAAGATTAGGTAATACAGGCAGAATCTTAGATCTTTGAAATCAACTCACAGTGAAATAAGCATTACAAAATGAGAATTAAAATAAACAGAGAAGAAAGAGAAGTTGATTATACTGGAGGTTGGAGATCTGTGGTCAAGAATGTTTCACAGAAGAGAAGAACTTTAAAAACTTTACCTAGTTATTAGACCATTGAAATATTTGACTAAGAGAGGAAGTTTAAGTGAAAACATGCCAGTGTTTGGGTGGTCGTTGGGTATTTGGGGCACAAACAGTGGTTTGATGGTGGTCTTGACATATCACTAGGAGTGGCTGGACATCAGTCCAATAAGTTATTTTTAAGCTAATTCCTAAGTGTAGCTAGTGGGAATACAAAAGAGTGTCAGGAGGTAAATCATAAGTGTGTATAAACACATCCAGGCTACTTTATTGATCCATATCCACAAAATCTGTCAAATCAGAAGCAGGGTCTATTCTCTTACAGAGTTATTTCATGCTGGATACCAGGCAGAGAACTGAGATGTAATCGTTATTTTCTCAATTGCTTTAGAGCCAAAGTATTAATTATCTATTGCCCCAAATAATGCTGCATAACAACTCACCCTACCTACCTCCCCAAATAAAACCATAGCTCATGAGTCTGTGGATCAGCTGGGTGGGGGGATTTTTCTGATCTGGGTCAGGCTAAAATGATCTTACCTGGAAGCACTCATTTGTCAGTGGTTAGCTGCCTGAATGGCTGGGTACTGGCTTGTCTATGATGACCTTGCTTGAGATGACTCTCCTCCATGTGGTCTCTCATCCTCCAGCAGGCTGGTACAGTCCTATTCACATGGATCTCTGGGGTCCAAGACAGCAAGCAGAAGTATGCAAAGTCTTCTCAGGCCTAGGCTTGGAACTGTGAAACCATCACTTCCATTGTAGTCTACTGGCCAAAGCAAATCACAGGGTTTCAAGGAATGGAAAAATAAACTCCACTTCTTGATGGGAAGAGTTTCCAAGTTACACAAAAAATGTCACAGATTCAGAAGACAATTGTGCCATTCTTTCAGTCAATCTAGCTTAAAATAGAAAACATAAAAACTGAAAGGCAGGTATCAGGTTAAGGAGAATTAAGGTATTCTTAGGCAGTAAGGAATTGTGTTAGGCTGTTTTTTGTTCTTTGGTTTTGTTTTTTTTTTCTTTCACAGTGTCATCCGAGAAAATTAAAGATCATAAAATTAACTAAATCAAGAGCAGGAAATCATATTACAGTTATGATTTTGTTTTTAAAACAAAGTCAACTTATTCAAGTCTAGCTCAAAGAATATAGTGAGATAATCTATAAATCTCTAAATTAAAAAAAAATAAAGAAGAGTTAAGTTTTCATAAGGGAAACTTATTTTTAACTTCTATTCGAACCAATCAAACTGGAAGTCTGACTTTCATGAATGTCAGTTTGGGTACAAAACAAAGTTTTGTAATTTGTGATTACAGCAAATGGCAAGGCAGAAAAGAGACCATCTCAGAAAACCACACTTCATTCTTGGAAAAAGAACAAAAGTGACTTTCTTATGCCTCCCAATGGCAAATAACTTAAATTGCAGAGATCAGCGTAAAACATGACCCATTCTGTTACCATTATAGGCTTTGCAGCCTGTTTAACTTGGTTTTTAATAAGTGTTTGACTAAGAAACCCTAATTTTGCTCAGGGAATCTCCCAGACTGAGTTTTTCAAAACACCACTTAGGTAGACGCAATAATCACTGTTCTAAAGGTACAAGGAATATATTAATAGCAAGTGGGGTTATAATTCTGGTATGAATGCTGCATGCTCTTGATTCTCTTGTACCCTAATTTCCTCACCAACTTAATATGGACACCTTAAAGTTTTCTTGCATAAAAGTTATAAATACAAATGAAATCACATTTAAAAAGTGCTTCATGCATTGTTGGGAGATTAAATTGGCACAATATTTTTTAGAGGGTACTTTTGGTGAAAAGTCGTAGAATTTTGTATGCTTTTTGACCCAATGATTTCCACTTTTAGGGATTTATTTTAAGGAAATAATCAGGGATGTGCATAAAGCTTTTGCTGCAGGGACATTTATTCCTCTAATTTCATGACAGCAAAAATACCGGAAGCAACCAAATTAGGGGTTTGGATAAGCAAATTATAGTAGGTCCGTACATTAAAATGCTAGATAGCAGTGAGAAATGATGATGTGGAAAATGTTTATGACTTTATATATTGAATAGTTTCCATGTCACTAAATGAAAAAGCATGTAACAAAATAATATTTAGTATAATTATATTTTTGAATTAAATATTTATTTAAAAAGAGAGCATGTGCTAAAATGTTATTAGTGGCTATGTTGGAGATAGAGATGGATTTTATTTTCTTATTTTTGCTTAATACTATTTTCTATATGTATTACTTTTATATAATAATTTTGTTTTTGCTTATTACAAAAGATTTATGGAATAGAATTTATAAGACAAAGCATTTTTATGCTTACCTCTTGAATCAGGACACTATAACAATGAGAACTCAAATTCAAAACTCTGCATCTTTAAGAGCTTTGCTGACTGACATTTGTCCTTGTCACAGACAAAACATTTTTCTATTTATGTTTACAGCATTGAAAAATGCACAATATCCTACAGTACAAGGAGGCAGATTTATAATAAAGTTCATCTCAGTGTATGACTATATCTGTAAATCATTCAACAGGTTGATATTAAGTATAAGCCTCAAAGCAGCAGATGTATCAAACAAACAAAATTTGAGCATATCTGCACTATCTGTATCTTTGTTTCTCTGTGTAAGCATGGCTGTCTTGCTAAACTATATTCCAGAGTTGCCTTATTGCTCATTCGACATATATTTATTTGGGGGCTATCTATTATCAGTTGGGCCCAGTACCATGATTCTATAAAATTAAGCTGTCAATGGCTTGTTGAAATCAGAGTCCTCACAGATACTTGATAATGCCTCCAGGATAGTGCAGGTCCTGGATGCATTATCAAACGAGCAAAAGACATTTTCCCTACCTTCAAGAAACTTGTTTTCTGATTAAAAAGGAAAAAAAAATACATGTATTGAATGAACAGGGAAAAATGCCATTCATCCATTCTTTCAACAAATTTGTCTTGAACTTATTGATGATGGGCAGCTTGCCAGACAGAGTAGAGAGAATATATGTTCCAATTTTATAATATAATTAGGGATCAGATAATGCCAAATACTGTAATTTAGGGAAGGGAGAGAGTAATATTAGTCCTACAAAAATTACTTCAGAGCTGTAAGGGACCTCTAGAGCATCTTGTCCAAAAAAAAGCTAGCATGATTTTATAGAGGTGGAAATTAAACAGATGGGGAAAGCTTCTAGTAGAAATAGAGCTTGGGGGTGGAATTGAAATGATGGGTGGAATGTAGTGAAGAAGAATGACAGAAGAGTACTCTACCAAAGGAAGAAACAAGCAACGGACCTGAACTGGGAAAGGGTATGCAATGGTTTGAATGTGTCCCCCAAAAAACATGTGTAGGAAACTTAATCATCAGTGCAATAGTATTAGGATATGGAGCCTAATGACAGGTGATTAGGTCATGAGGGAAGAAAAAATAATGCCCTTATCACAGGAGTGGGTTTTCCCACTCTTGTTCTCTTTCTCTCCTTCTCTTTGCTCTTTTGCCATGTGATAGCTTCTGTCATATAATGATGCAGCAAGAAGACCCTTGTCATATGCTGGCACCTTTATCTTTGACTTACCAGCCTCCAGAACTGTGAGAAATAAATTTATGCCCCATTATAAATTACTCAATTTGTGGTATTATGTTACAGCAGCACAAAACAAACTAAGACAGCATATAACTTATAAATGGGCTAAGAGGTAAGAGCTGATTATTTACCCAAGGTCCAAACACAGGCAGAAAGATTCTCTATTGGTTCACAACATACTACAGGCACAAAGAATGGAGCTCTTAAAGATATTATTCTCCCTTAAAAGAGAGATAGTGAGTAGATAAACAGCCCCAAATAGTTGGTCACCTCTATTCCTTAGAAGAAAGAAAAATCAAAGGGTTAAACATAAAATGTCTGTAGACTGTAAAAAAGCCCTGTAATTTTTCCTGCTGTACAGGTACTTCTCATGTCATATTTTTGAAGCAAGAATCAAAATAATTTGTTATGAACACTAGTTCTGTCACTTCCCATAGCACTAAGTCTTTTTGGAGTTGTCAATCTTAGAATCATCATTTATTTTGAAATAGAATTATCATATTTCCACTTCTGGACAGGATAGAATATGAGGGACTGTATTTATATGCTCACCTGATACAATCAGAGAAACCAGACAAAATACGTAAAACAGTCGTGTTCAAACAACTGGAAATTAGACCATGAAGGACAGAGAACCCTGAGAGATGGAAACAGATGAGATTAAACCTATTATTGCCAAAATTTACTATTTTGAGAGAGTTTTCAGGTTATGGTGCAGAAAGGGGAACCTAGGCAGGGTCTAGTGGTCTTACTGAGTTGAGGAGATAGAGCTAAAAGTCTGGGGAAATCAAGGCAACTAAAGATAGTTGGAGAGAGTACCAGAGAGGAGAGAGGTGCATAGAGAGAGGACCCTGAGGATTTTCAGAACATTCTGCTCAAGTGCTCAGTAGAGTATTGATCAAAGCATGAGGGTGCATAAACCACCTGAGACTGGGGAAAGACTTGTCAGATAGAATTACAGAGAACAGTGCCTGACATTCACACTAAGCCAGAAATAATATGCTATCATCAGCCAGGCTAGGAAGAGTCATAATTCATGGGGCATTGGGTAGAGTACTCAGGAAGTTCCTGCCTCAGTAGTAAGGAATAATTAGCTCTGACTGAACACTGCACCAGAGCTGCCTAACAAATCATAAAAACACAACCTGAAAAGTCTGAACTGTTTCCAAATAATATAATTGTATCCCTGAATAAAGCTTAAGAATAATTATAGGAATCCAAATATATCCAGAACCCAGCAAAGTAAAATTCACAATAATTGACATTAAATCAAAAATTGCAAGGCATGAAAACTAGAAGACCCATAATGAAAAGGATAATCAAAAATAAGACCCATAATGAAAAGGATAATCAATCAGTCAAATCTGATCCAGACTGACACAGATGTTAGAGTCAATAAAGACTCTAAAATAGTTGTTATCACTGTATTCTATATGTTCAAAATGTTATAGAAACATGAAAGATATAAAAAATCAAACTTCCATGTTTGAGAAAACATGGAAACTGACATGAAAATCATCAATGTCTGAGTTGATAAAAATGCACCAGATGAGATTATCACAAGCTTAGAAATGGCATAAGTCAAGATTAGTGAACTTTGGATATAGCAATAGAAACTGTCCAAAGCAAAAATACTCAAAAATAGGAAAAAAAAGAACTCAAAAATAGAAAGAGAAAAGAAAATAAAGGAAGGAAGAGAGCATCAGTGAGCTGTGGGAGAACTTCAAACAACTAATTTCAAACAACAAATAAGATGTGTAGTTGGAGTCCCTAAAGGACATGAAAGGGAGGAAGAGAAAAAGCTTTTTGAAGAAACAACAGGTATAAGTTTTCCAAACTTGATGAAAACTGCAAGCCTAGAGATCCAAGAAGCTCAATGAATCCCCAAAACAAGAAATATATAAGGGAATTCTTCCAAGGTATATCATAATCAAATTGGACAAAACCAGTAATAAAGAGAAAACCTTAAAAGCAGCCAGAGAAAGTAAGATATGTTATATAGAGAGGAATAAAGATAAGGATGGCATCATATTTCTTGTCAGGAATAATGCAAGCTCAAAGACAGTGGAGAAACATCTTTAAAGTACTATAAAAATAAGCTATCAATCTATAATTCTACAGTTAGTCAAAACAATCTTTCAAAAATGGAAGCAAACAAGAAAAGACTTTTTCAGACTTAACATTGAAAGAATTCATCAATATCAGACCTGCAGTATAAGAAATATTAAAGGAAGTCATTTAAACAGAAGGAAATTATAGTAGAAGGAAACACGTATCTGTGCAAGGAATGAAGAGAACTAAAAATGGTAACTATCTGGGTAAATTTATAAGAATTTTGATTATGACTTAAACCTCTTGAAAATATAATTGACTGCTTAAAGAACAAAACAAATAAACAAACAAACTCAATATATCATGGACTTTATAACATATGCATAAGCAAAATGTATGACAGCTATAACATAAAAGATGGGAGGAGAAAAATGGAACCACACTGTGGTAAAGTTTTTATTCTATATGTGAAATGATATAGCATCACTTGAAGGTAGACTGTGATAAGTTAAAGATGCATATCATAAACCCTAATGCAACCACTGGAAAAAAAAAGTTGTAGCTAATAAGTCAACAAGGTATATAAAATGAAAATTAAAAATAATAAAAAGAAGGGAGCAAAGGAGGAAAAATGAGAATAAAGAGCAGGTGGGACAAACAAATAGCAGACAGCAAGATGGTAGATGTAAAGCAAAGAATATCAATAATCATGTTAAATGTAAATGATCTAAAGATCCAATTAGAGGGAAAATTGTCATTACAAAAGAAAGCAAGACTGATTTTTATGCTGCCAATAAGAAATACCATTTAGTGACTTAATAGACATTGGAAACTCAGAAGGGAGAAGGGAGAGTGTGAAAGGGGGCTGTGGGATGAAAAATTACCTATTGGATACAATGTACACTATTCAGGTGATGGGTAAATTAACAGCCTAGACTTCTCCACTATGCAATTCACCCATGTAACAAAAAAACACTTGTACCCTCTAAATCCACTTAAAAAATGGAAATAAAAGGAATACAATTTAAATATTATGACACAGATAGGTTATAAGTAAAAGGATGATGATAGAATATCATGCTAATGTTAGTCAAAAGAAAGCTTTAATGGCTATGTTAATGACAAAATAGATTCTAGAGCAAGGAATATAAACAAGGATAGAGAAGGTCAGTTCATAATGAAAAGGGAGTTAATTCATCAGAAGGATATATCAATCCTAAAGGTTTATTAACTTAATAAAAGTTTTAAAATACATGAAGCAAAAGCCGATAGAGCTACAAGGGGAAATAAACAAATCCACAATTATAGTTGGAAATTTTCATACTTCTTTCTTAATAATTGACAGAACAAATTAATAGCAAGTAAGCACGGATATACAAGGCTTGAATAACACTATAAAACAACTATACTTGATTGACATTTATAGAACAGACTACTCAATAAGAAAACAGAAAATATTATCTTATACACTGAAAAACAATCATTAGAAGAAGAGATAAGAGGCAAAATAATACTTGCAGAAGAAAAGTGTATTGGTATCATATATAACTTTGCGTTTAATTAGAAAAGATAATATTTATGTACAGTCAATATCCTTATTCTTTGGTTCACATATTAAATCATTGAATACAAAAAAATCTCTCAAGTGCATAAAGAACACTTATCAAGCTAGACCATATTCTGAGATATAACACAAGTATCGAAAAATTTATAAGTATGTAAGTCACACAAATTAGATTCTCTAACCATAATGAAATAAAATTAAAAACCAATAACAGAAAGATATTGGGAAAATCCCCAAATATTTGGAAAGTAAATAACATGACACACTTCTAAACAACCCACGGATTAAATAAGAAATAAAAAGAGAAATTTCAAAGTACTTTGTACTAGATGAAAATGAAACACAACATATGTGAATTTGTGGACTGCTGCCATTGTAGTACTTACATAGAAATTTATGGTATGGAATGCATATCATAGAAAAGAAGGTATCAAATCAGTGACCTCAGCTCCCACCCCAAGAAAATAGAGAAAGAAGAGCAAGATAAGCAGAAGAAAGGAGAAAATAAAGATCAAAACTGAAATCAATTAAATAGGAAACACAAAAACAGAAAAGAAAAATCAATGAAACCAAGAGTTCTTTTTTGAAAAAAAAATGATAAAATTGATAAACTTTTAGGCAGATTCCTCAGGACAAGGAGAAATAAGACACAAATTACCAATATCAGGAAGGGGAGAGGTGATATTACAGATCCTACATATATTAAAAGGGTAAGAAGGGAATATTATGAACAACTGTATGCTAATAAATTTGTCAACTTAGATGAAGTGGAAAAATTCCTTGAAAGACACCAATGAGAAAAACTTACTCTAGAAGACAGAGAGCCTGCATTAAGAAAATTAAATTTGTAGTTTAAAACCTTCTCACAAAGAATATTCCAGACTGAGATGACTTCACTGATAAATTCTACCAAATATATAAGGAATAAATAATAACCAATTTTACACAAACTTTTCCTGGAAATTGAAGAGGAAGGACTACTTTTTAACTGGTTTTATGAAGCCAACATTGCCCTCACATCAAAGCCAGACAAACGTAAGAAAAGAAAACTACAGACAAATATCTCTCATATTGCATTGACATAGGTACAAAAATTGTAAAAATAATTTTACCAATAATATAAAAATAATAATACATTATGACCCATTAACATTTATCCTGGGAATTCGGTTTTGGTTTAACATTTGAAAATGCAAACTGTCTTAAAAAGTTCACCACATAAACAAGCTAAAAACAAAACCAAACCACATGATCATTTCAATAGAAGTAAAATACACTTGACATAATTCAGCATACATTTTTTGATAAAAAGCTCTCAGCAAGCTAAAAATAGTAGGGGATGTCAACTTGATAAAGGTCATTGTGATAGGCAGACTCTAAGATGGATTCCAATGATCCCTGCCTCCTTTGGGATCCCTTCCCCTGAATGTGGGTCTGCCTAGTGGTGACTCACTTTTTATGAAAAGAATCCTGTAAAGTATTAGGATGCCACTTCTGAGATTAGCTTACAAAATGAGTGTGACTTCCATCTTGCTTGCTGTCTCTTGCTTTCTTACTGGCTTGCTTTGAGGGAAGCCAGATGTCAAGATATGAGCTGCCCTATGGAGAGCCCCCCATGGCAAAAAAATGATAGAGTTCCCTGGCCAACAGCCAGTGAGGAACTGACACCCACAATCAAACATCCTATGAGGAAATGAATCCTGCCAACAACCACATGAGTGAGCCTGGAAGCAGATCTTCCCTGAATCTAGACTTTAGATGAAACAACAGCACAGCTAATACCTTGATTACAGCCTTGTGAGAGACCTTGAGCCATGTCTTAGCTGGGATTCCTGACCCATGTAAATTGTGAGATAATAGATGTTAGTTGTTTTACATTACTAAGTTTTGGGGTAATTTGTAATACAATCATGGGAAACAAATATAGGCATGTGCAAAAAAACTACCACTAATATCATACTTAATGATGAAAGACTACATGACTTCCCCCTAAAATCAAGAACAAGAAAAAGATGTTTTCTGTCACCACTTCTATTTAACATTGAGTTGGAGTTCTGTCCAGTACAATCAAACATGGATAATAAATAAAAAGCATCCAGATTAGAAAGGAAGAGGTAAAGAACTCATTATTCTTAAATAGTGTGATCATCTACCTAGAAAATATGTTTATGTCTATAAAAAAATACGACTAGAACTAAACCATAAGTTTAGCAAGGTTCAGGATGCAAGATCAGTATATAAAAATCAATTATATTTCTATATACAGATGGTCCCCTACTTTCGATGGTTTGACTTACAGTTTCTTTAACTTTATGCTGGTGGAAAAGCAATATGCACTCAGTACAAAATGGCAGGATACTCTCTCACAATGCTGGGCAGTGGCAGCAAAACAGAGCTCATAGTCAGCCACACAATCACTAAGGTAAACAATCTACACTCTACAGTGTACTGTGCTGCCAGATGATTTTGCTCAACTGTATGCTAATGTAAATGTTCGAGCACTTTTAAGGTAGGTTAGGCTAAGCTACAATGTTTGGTAGGTGTATTAAATGCATTTTCTACTTACAATGGGTTTATCAGATGTAACCTTACCATAAACTGAGGAGCATCTATACTAGCAACAACCAGAAATTGAAGTTAAATAAATAATATTTGTAATAGCATCAAAAATATGAAACAGGGATAAATCTGGCAAACGATGTGAAATACCTGCTCACCAAAGATTACAAAACACTGCTTAGAGAAATTATACAAGACTTAAATATTAATAAATGGAGAGGTATACCTTGTTTGTGGGTCAGAATACTTCATATAATTAAGATATGAATTCTCCCTAAATTGATCTATAGATTTAACATAATTCCAACCAAAGTCTCAGCAGGCCCCTTTTTTTTGTTGAAAATGAAAATCAGATTCTAAAATTCATATGAACATACAAAAGACCTCAAATGGCCAAAATAACTGTGAAGAAAAACAATTTTGGAGAACTTACACTACCTGACTTCAAAACTTCTTATAAAGCTGTAGTATTCAACACAGTATGTCATTAGCATTAAGACAAACAAATAGAGTCTTTATCATAAAGGCATGTTGGACTTTATCAAATGCTTTTTCTGCATCTATTGAGACAACCATATGGTCTTTATTCTTGGTTTATATTTTCTTTTTTAACTTTAGCATTCACTCTTGGTATTATACATTCTACAGGTTTGGACAAATTTATCCACCATTACAGTATCAGTATCATACAGAGTCTTTTTATTGCCCTAAAAATCTTTTGTGTTTCATTTATTCACCTCTTTTTCCTCCCAACCCCTAGCAACCACTGATACTTTTACTGTCCATAGTTCTGCCTTTTCCAGCATGTCAGATAGTTGCAGTCATACTGCATGTATCCTGTTTCCTTTTGGCTTCTTTCACTCAGTAATATGCATTCCTCATATACCTTTTGATGGTTTTATAGCTTATTTCTTTTTATCACCGAATAATATTTTATTATCTGGGTGTACCACAGTTTATTTATCCATTCACCTCCTAAAGGATATCTTGATTGCTTCCAAGTTTAGGCAATTATGAATGAAGCTGCTATAAACATCCATGTTCAGGGTTTTTTTGTGGACATAAGTCTTCAACTCCTTTGGGTAATTGCTAAGGTATATGATTACTGGATCATATATTCATAGTAAGAGTATGAATTGTTTTGTAAGAAACTGCCAAACTATTATTTCAATGTAGGTGTATAATTTTGCATTCCACCAGCAATGAATGAAAGTTCATGTTGTTCTACATCTTCACCAGCATTTGGAGTTCTCAGTGTTCTAGATTTTAGCTATTCTAATAGGTGTGCAGCGATATCTCATTGTGGTTTTATTTTGCATTTCCCTGATGGCAGATGCTGTGCAGCGTCTTTTCTTTTGCTTAATTTCCATCTGTTTGTCTTCTTTGCTGAGGTCTCTGTTAAGGACTTTGACTCATTTTTAAAAATAGGTAATTTTTTTTTCTTACTCTTATGTTTTTAGAGTTCTTTGCATATTTTGAATAACTGTCATTTATTGGATATGTCTTGGCAAATATTTTCTCCCAGCCTTTGGTTTTTCTTTTCATTTTCTTGAAAGTGTTTTTTGTAGAATAGGAAATTTTACTTTTAATGAAGTCTAGTTTATGAGTTATATCTTTCACAGATCATGCCCTTTGGTGTTATGTCTAAATGGTCATCACCAAGCCCAAAGTCATTCAGCTTTTCTCCTATATTATTCTCTAGAAGTTGTATAGTTTTGCATGTTGATGTCACATGATTTCGAATTGGACCTAAAGTCTGTTATCTGGAATGGGTGGCATGCCTGTGAATGTAACTCCTCAGATTTAGTTTCCTTATCTGTCAAAAAGAGACAAGTATAATACTTTACAAAGTTATAAGGATTAAATGAGGTAATAAGTACGTGAAATGTGCTAGCACAGTCCTACTGAGTAGATTAGCCTTAAAAATCTTAGCTGTCCCAATCCTTTTTCATTATATACACTTTAGAGCCTACAGACTTCATAATATCTTTTCCCAAGTACATCATTTTTCATATCCTTTTCTACTGAATAAATCCGACTTATTTTAAAACTGAATTATCAATTCTCTTGTTCTTTCTGACACCAAATACCTGGTATGTTTTCCACATCAATTCTTTGATTTTCCTACACCAACTGGTGTTCAATAACAGATCTCATGAGTTAAAGGGCTCAGTCCCACAAGATTGCCCCTATTTCAGATACCAGTCAACAAATCTCAGGTTGCCACTCACACTTCTAACCTACCAGTTATAGATTCAGAGGTTCCCATGACAACCCCTTCTAACTTAGGTTTGCTAATTTGCTAGAACAACTCATAGAACTTAAGAAAACATATTAATTACATTTACTGGTTTATTATTCAGTAGGCTTCATTTTCCAGTTTCAGTTACCTGAGTTCAACCGAGGTCTAAAAATATTACAGTATTTTGAGATAAAGAAAGAGAGACCACATTCATATAACTTTTTATAGTGTATTGTTATAATTGTTCTATTTTATTTTATTAGCTATTGTTGCTAATCTCTTACTGTGCCTAATTTTTTTCCAGATAAAAATAAATTTCATTATTTGATTTTTAAAATTTTTATATTTAATTATTAAGGATACTTAATACTTGTATATATTTTGGGGGTACATGTGATGTTTTGATCATTGCACATCATTGCCTAATTTATAAATTAAACATTATCATAAGTATGTGTATATGGGGCAAAATATAGTGTATATAGGCTTCAGTACTATTCCCAAGCTCAGGCATCCATCGAGGGTCTTGGAATGTATTCCTCGTGGATAAGGAGGGACTACTGTAAAGGGTGCAACTCAGGAACAGCCAAATAAATAGAAAAGACCCATAGAGCAATGTATGGGGGGTGCTGATTTTCCATGCCCTCTTTGGGCACACCACCCTCCCAGAACTTCCATGGAGAGAAAGGTTGTCATACCGTAATTGTAGCAATTTAACTATTTTTATTGGACAATGGAATAATTTAATTCACTGACTTAATACTCCAATCCCTAGATTTTCTCCTATAAATATTGGATTTGTTAATTACAAAGAGCAAAATTTTCCTAGATCGCTTTAATCCAAGAAGAAAAGCAGAAGACAAGTGTTTTATTAGGCAGGCTTTTGACTTGAGGAGAAATGACTTTAGAAAAAATTATTCTAATGTATGCATATTTAGCATTGTTCCTCTCAAGATTAAATTAGGATTGTTCTTACTTGAAATCTTCCAAACAATCAGGCATTCTCTTCCTTTAACTGTAAGTGACTGAAGGCATTCCTCTGCATGTATAATATATGTGGTCTCACATTGCCTTAAAGATTTAAAAATGTTATATTAATGTTTTTAATATTAATAGTTTAAAGATTTTATTATGTATGTAAACATCTTTTATTATTTTTAAAATCAAAAGTATTGCTTTGCCTACTAGTGCTCATTGAAATTGGCAATTGTTTTCAAGAAAGGAAAGCAAAAATTTATTCATGCACAATGTCAAAAAGAACATGTGAACTAATCTCTGATCGCCTTATTAAGAAATACACACTAATACATATTTTTTCATGCATTATTTTTTCCAAATAATAAATTAGACATCTGTATATGGATTTAAACATTAGAACTACCCCCTCTTTGAAACCTTTGCAAGACATCTTGAACCAGTAGGTGCAAGAAAAAAATATGCTAAAATCAGAATTAATTTTGAACACTTGTTATTTATTGGCTCTATTCTAATCAAAATTCTTAATTTCTTTAAAAGTTCACACCTTTACCTCCAGACAACTAATATACTGCTAACTTACACTAATATATATTAACAGAGTACATCACTATATAAACTACAATTTGAATCTGGTTTAAAATTTTTTAATGATATTTTTTCTTTAACTCAGCAGTTTTCTTATAGTACTTTTATGCTTTCCAAAAAGCATAATTCCTATTTTTTCCCTTTTATTAAGCTTGTGCATTCTAAAAGATGGTGCGAGTAGGTCAACCTCTGTTTTTAATTGATAACTTTGTATTACCAATTGGACAAGATTTTCAAAGTCCTCTTTGAGGGAGAAAACTAACTCATGAAACATTGGTGGTAATTGTAATAGGAAATGATGAAGCATAGGTTGTTATTAAAAGTATGTATTCTGGAATCAGATTGCTTTGTTCGAATCCTTACTCTGCTATTTTTTAGCTGGGTGACTTTGCTTAATTTCTCAGTTCCTCAGTCTCTTCTTTGATAAAATGGGTTATTATTATAAAAAAATAATCTATATGAATATCTTAACACAGTATCCAGTATTAAATTTGCAATGTCAACCAATATAATTTTATTTGTATATTTATAATCATCACCCTTCAATATATATGTGGTGAGATAGTTTGACAAATAGACTTCCCAACCAGGTATTTTATTGATAATATAAATGAATAAATTCTGTGTAATATAATGTATATTTTAAGAATCATTTTGTTTCCTTAATAAATGTATAAGCACCTATTTATTTCTCTTAAGTGATTCTACTTTTAAGCATTTCATATCTAAGTGAATTTTTTCTCATAATCTCATTTATTTCACTTTTTATAATAAATATTTCATAATAAAGCAAGCTGACTGTCACACTATGGAAAACTGATTCTGTCAGAATAGTGAGCTCTTTTTTTTTTTTTGACACCTGAAGCTTTCTTTCATCATATACAAAGTCTTCACCCTGTACATTTAATCATAACTGCAAAGATCTGTCTTTCTCATTGGGTATTCTAAAGAATGAAATGTTGAACTCATTAATAGCCAGTATGCTTAAAGTGAACCTTATGTCACGAGAAATTTTCCATAGATAGACTTGATTGGACTATAGTAAGTGTGCTCAGTTGCATACTCTAGCTTTTTTAGGTTGAGAATCTCCCCTGGAATCTAAGTAGTTTGGGCAGCATTTGATATAGAAAGACTTTTAAATAACCTTTTAATTTAGGGATGCTTTCTAACTCAGATGATATTGAATAATATGAAAACATACTGTATTTGAAGAATTTTAACCCAACACTATCAGATGTCCTTATAGGCCATTAATAATTGAATAATGAATCTTCTAGATGTGGACAAATGATATTCATATATACAGAGGGTCTAAAAAACCCACTGTTTGAAATAATCCATTGGCTTATTCAAAATATTCTCACAGAAAATCATTCATAAAAAAGTAAATACATATTTTAGGATATTTTCCTGTTAGCTACAATTCATTACATTTATAACCTTTGCAACTTAAAAAGAAATTCATAAGAAGAAAGGCAGCTACAAAACAATTTTAGTTTTATTAGGCAAATACAAATATAACTTGAGGGCAAATATGTACTCAATTTATTTACATTTGACTCCAGTATCATTAATCTTCACTCTATTTCTGTACTTCATTCCAATGAGCATATCATTGATTTTGTAATCACTCCAAACTTATCTACCTCTGAAATATTAAATTTCAATAAATTTCTGTTCCTTGACTGCAGTGTTCTGGCTTCCAGAATCCCTGTTCTCAATATATTTGCTTTCAAGTTTTTAAGCTGCCGTAGTCATTCAATCTGTTGAATGTCTTCCTGCATTGGTTTCCTTCTGAATGTCTTGCGCTCCTGAACCAGCTTGATCTGTCACCTAAACTGTGCCTTCTCAATGTCTTACCCTTTTGTCCTTTTGCCTTGCTATACAAAATCTCCGCTCGTAATATCAAACCGTTGAATTTTGAAGGATAGAAAGCATCTGTTTCAGCTGTCTCTTGCTGTGTAACAAACTACTCTAATACTTTGGAGCTTAAAAGAACCACATTTTAATTTATTCAATGATAATAATTATAATTAGTGGATGGCTGGTCTGGTCTCGACAATCTAAGATAGTTTCACGTGGCTGGAACCTTGATGGGGACATCTGGAAGCCTAAGCGAAACTCTGCCCTCTCCTTCTCCATGTAATCTCAGGGCCTCTTCACATGGTCTTTGTAGAAGAGTAGGTGAACATATTACATGGGGTTCAAGCCTTCCAGAGTGGGTATTTAAAAAAATAGGGAGTGAAATTGCCAGTCTCATATGTCGTGGGTACAGAAGTTGGTTCATAATCACTTCTGCTATATTCTATTGGTGAAAGTAATCACAGAGTTGATCGAGATTTAATGAAATGGACATATACCCCAGGTCTTGATGGGAGAAATCTTGTAGACATTGTGTAAATATTCACTCTTTTATACTATTCATTCATTCATTTATTCAATCAATAATGATTTGTCACCAACTATAGTGCCATATACTGTGATGGATACGTCAGATGAAGCAATGTATGGGAATATTAGGCTGCTTCAAAATGGAGCTTACATAAACAAGATATGAACAAATGGTAATGATACTCAGGATATAAATACAATGATGAGTAAAATTAACTGTGGGAGAGATAAGTTACTAACTGGTCGTCAAGGATGGGTTTTCTAAAGAGGTAAAATTTGAAAGATGATAATGAGCCAGCCATTAAGCAAAGGAAAGAACATCTTAGGCAGAAAGAACAAAGTCAAAGATATAAATTCTGGAAAGGGCTGTCAGGTTGGAAAAGGAGGTAAATTTATGTGTCTGGAACGTAATCATCAAGATGAGAATAGTTGAGAATATGGCCAGAGCTATAACTTGGCTAAACTTGTAGGCCTGGTTTACAAGCAAGATTGAGTCAATAAAATATTTTGAGGAAGAAAAAGCATGAGCTGATTTCTCTTTAAAAAGCACATCTGGCTAATCTCAGAAGAATAAGAAAAGGCCAAAAGAGGAGCAAATTGTCCTATTAGAAGGATATTGCAGGAAATTTGTAGATGTCCATGTGAGAGATAATGAAATTGGCAGTTGAGATGGAAAGAAATGTATAAGCTCCTAATGTATTTTCAAGGTAGATCAATAGAAACAACTGTCGTTTCTAATTATAGTCAGTGTTTTTGAACAAACAGTTGTCATTCCTTATCTCTATCTAATCTTTAACTATCCATTTTCACGCCCCAAACCTGTAAACTAGATTCTGTATACTCGATAGAACATACTTTCATTATAGTCATAAATGGTATTAAACTTATTAAAAAATAGATATTTTCAATCTTAACTCATTTCCTGATAGCATTTGACACTTTCAACCACTTTCATGTTCTTTGAAACATGCAATGCCTTTCACTTTTGTGACACAACTCTCTGGATCCCCATATCTCTTTGATTATTTATATTTATTCTCCTTCAGAAGTTTTTGTTTTTCTTTAACTTCGTTAAGTTTTGTATTGAAGAGCAAATCCAAATTTGGTGTTTTATATTTCTTTTTCTATACTGACTCAGAGCTATCTTGGCAGAACTATAACATATAGTCAGTCCTTTCTTCTGAGTTTTAGATCCATATTTCCACTAGACTATCAGGGATATGTATTTCTGGACATATAAAAAACAAAATATTCTGCAAAATCTTCCAGTGAAAATAATTAAAAATGCTTGGGAATATTTTAAAAATATTATTAAAAGCAATAAAACATGCATAAAAAATAAACCTTGTCAAATTTAATGAAAGCAATACAATGAGGCTACATTTGCCCTCAGGGAATTTTCTGAACATAGGCAAATTTGAGCTTAAATGTTGTTGGCATCTCTGGGCAAGGGGTACAGAACTCCAAAGTAGTCACTGGGAGAGGGGCCTATTGGTAGATCCTTCCTCCAAGAAGTTGGAATTTAAAGAACTATATTCACAGGGTAAGAGCAAATCAGAAGTAAACCCAGCGTACACATTCCTACTCACAAAGGATTGCAAAAACTTGTCATTTGGGGGTGACCGGGTTGGGATGATGTTGGAATCAATGATTGAAGTTATAGTCACAAGCTGGCCCTCATGTGTATTTTTAACTAAAATTTGGGTCACTTGATGATTCAAATAAGCCTCAAGCCATACACTTAGAGAAATGTAGTCCTAGACAGTGATGCCCATAGTTGCCTGTGTATACAAATCTTCTTTGGAGGGAGAAACTATCATTTTTAGGCACCAAAATATCCCACAAATATTTTTAACAATAATGAACAGCACAAACTCAAAATCAATCAGGAACAAACAGAAAAAAAGGTACTCTTAGAGAAAACCAGCAGAAAAATACCCTAAAAACTTCACTTGGAATTATCAATTTCAAACAATTACTTTGTTTAAAGAAATAAAAGACAAGCTTGACTACATTTTCAGATAATGAAGAAATATAAAAAATGGCATAGCAAGTATAAAAAAAAACACAGAAAATTTATATATTAAAACTGTGCCATTGGAATTAAAAACACAATGTTTAGCAGATTAAGTGGAATTAAAGAATTAATGAACTGAATTAGATCAGAAGAATGTATTCATAATGCAGTACAGGGAAACAACCACCAAAAAAAAACACAGAAAATCTGGAAGACAGGTTAAAAGACATGGAAGACAGAATGAAAAGGATCATCAAATAAGGATATAAAAAAGGGAACAGAGGCATTATTTGAAGAGCCTATGATGAGAATTTTCCAAATTTCCCCGGATGAGAGACATCAAATTTAAATCAACGATTTAAGAAGCCTGACAAATACCAAACTTGTAAGTAGAAAGACACCCATACATAAAAACATGTTGAAGCTGAGGGACACCAAAGACAAAGAGATTTTGAAAGTAGCTGGAGGAAAAAAAGACATTCACTTCAAAATGTGAGACTTTGAGCTCACCTATGTCCACCAACAACGGCCATTTAAAGACAGAGGAATTATATGATGATGTACTTAAAATAAACTACCCACCTATAACCCTGTGTACAAGAAAAATATCTTTTAATAATGAGGATAAAATATATATATTTTTTAACTTTGATACACTTATTTCCTTTCCTGTATCACTAATCACATATTATTATCTCATGATTATGAGTAGCTAAGTCTTATCTCTCCTCATGAAAACATAGCACCATCGAGTGACTGTAGTATCCTATCGAGAACTTCAATCTTTGATCATAGCGTTAAGAGACCTTGGGTTTCATGGCTCCACAGGCTAAAACATATTTTTTAGAAAATTACTATGAGAGCATTCACTAAAGATATATAGAGAGTTCCAAATAATGAGTTTAAACACAAGGGAAGTGATCACTGACGGTAGGTTTATAATGAAACAAGAAATGAAGGGCAAGTAAGCTAGTGTATATCAATAAATTTTTTAAAAAAGCAAGTATAAATTGATAATGTACAATATGTTTCTTTTAAATACATGTTAGGATGAGAATAAAAGGAATAAATTGTCCTTGGATTATTGTTTTGTTCAATAAAGTAAGGGTATTGATGAGTGTGTATGTTGCAAGCTTTAAGACAATCAGAATAAGAGTAAGTAAATACTCAACTAGTAGCAAGAAAATGGTTAGAATAATAATATAATGCATCAATCGAAAAGAAGGCAATAGAAAACAACAGAAAACAAATAGAAAATACAAAATAAGAAGGTACAGTAAATTTAGTACAAAATGGAATGAAATACAAGTATAAAATAAGCAGTTACAGTAAATGCAAATGAATAAAGTGCTAAGTGCTCTGGGTAAAATAAAAAGATTGTCAGACTCTGAAAAAATAGAACATAAACACATGCTATTTAAAAGAGATGTTTGTAAAATATAAAGATGCTGAAAGTATAAGAATAAAATGTAACATGAAAATACTAACTAAATGAATGCCAGTGTAGCTCTAATAATACTAGACAAAATAGATTTTTAAAAATAAAGTGTAAGTACAGATAAAATATTATCTCTAAAAGCTTTTATCTGATAAAAAGCTTCAATTCATGAACAACATAAAGCAATTTAAATTTATATGTACTTAATAGCATAACCTAAAAATAGGTAAAGCAAAAAGGAGACAGAACTGCAAGATTTTTTTTTAAACTAATACATTTTGAGAAGGGTGTCATAGACTCTCCTAAATTAATCCAACTAGAATAAGTAAGCAAAAAATAAATAAACAACTGTATAGATAATTTGAACAACTCAACTATCAGACTTGACCCAGTAGATACATGCTTCAAGACTGCAGGCTCTTCCTTCTTTGCAAGCACATACAGGACAGAAATCTATCATGTATTGTCCCATGCAGCAAATGTCAACACATTCAGAGGATGAAAAACATATGGATTATTTTCTCTGACCACAATGTAGTCAAGCAAATAATCAAAAGCAAAGAAAAAATAAAACATAACGCATATGTTTTGTAACAATGAAGCACTTTGCTACTAGGTAAGTGATTCACAGGTGCACAAAATCATCATGTCCGTCATACCTCAAACTTCCTCTCCTTTTCTTCCTCGACTTCATGACTGACACCATTATCCACCTCCTTGCCTAAGGCATCGTGAGGCCCTGCTGACCTCACCTCAGTTCAGGCTTTCACCAGTGAAGTTATTTTCTCTGCAACTTGTCTCTTTTGTGGTTTTTGAGTCTCCCATTTCTTACAATATTTTTATTAAAAAATTAATTTGAACATACAAATTTTTTATTTAAAAATTTTAAAAGACCTCCCACCCAATACCGGCATTAAATTTAAACTCCATAGCATGACATTCAAGTATCTTTGAATGGAGTCTCTGCCTTTCTTTCCAGTTTAATTCCCATCTATCCCAAGCCCTCATGGCCTTTTGTTCATCAGCTGTGTTAATCCATTTGTATTTCTCTGAACACTCCCTCCTCTCTAGCTTCCTCTTACCTTTGCATATACCCATCTCTCTACTTGGAATGCCCTCTCTTACTACTTACCATCCTGACCGTTTCCTATACATCCTGGAAGACACAGCTCAAATATCATCTTCCTTAAGATGCAGTCAATCCTCATAGTGTCATTCACTTCTGTTTGCTGACTACCCTGAAATTATTTTTCATGCTTCAGTTTCATAATTTAGCTGTTTAAATGGCTGCTTTCTGTGTTAGCCCATGAAGTACATGAAAGTAGGCATTGTTTTTTCTTGTACATTTTTAAAAATTCTTGCTACTTTTAAGAAAGTTCCCCAAACCAAAAATTAAGTGAAAGAATAATATTAGAGTTAATAGGGTAGTTTATAAATATTTGCTGAAAGAAGTAAGAAGGATCAGTCAACAGATTGGCAATGAGAAAGGACACCAATATTATGAAAAACAAATGGAATAGCATGCTTAAAGTTTACACATGAATATTATGACTTGCAGCCAAATAAGTTTAGACCAAATAATTTAGAAAATAAATTTATATAATCATGTTACCTATCTTATTAAATAATGGGTACCCAGAAATCCAAGGACTGAGCCTCGCTTGGAAATAATTAGAATTCACTGACTTGAACCTAAAGTATTATCTGTTTCAAATTCTCATAGTCATTTGGAGCCCCAGCTCCTCTCTGCATTTCATAGACAGAACACCATTTGGGCACTGACAGTAAACAAACACAGTTGGGACAATTTTTTCTGGGAAGCAGCTAGAAAGAAAAAATAATAATTCTGCTGGTTTTACCTGCAAATGCTTTTGTAAAGCAATGAGGCTGTTTCACTGCCCACACTCACGACATCACATTTTCCGAAGCAAGCTGAAATTCCTGGGCCTAAATATGTTCTCCACCCACCTCTTATACTCCTTCCCTTTTGCTGCCTGTGATCTCAAAAAGAGCTTCTCATAATAAATAAGAATAGCCATAGGCTTATTGCAAGTCACATCTTTCATCTGTTTTAACTTATCTTTTCTGCAGATCCCCCTGCTGTGGAACCAGCATTCCTGGAAATCCGGCAAGGACAGGACCGAAGTGTCACTATGAGCTGCAGAGTACTGAGAGCCTATCCAATACGGGTGCTGACCTATGAGTGGCGCTTGGGCAATAAATTATTACGGACCGGTCAGTTTGACTCTCAGGAGTACACAGAGTATCCAGTGAAGAGTCTTTCCAATGAAAACTATGGCGTTTATAATTGTAGCATCATAAATGAAGCTGGAGCCGGGAGATGCAGCTTTCTTGTTACAGGTAGGATTTCAAATATTTATCTATTAATATATATGACCAAGAAGTCTTAGGCCTATGTCAATTTAAGAATGAAAACATTTTGTAAATCAGTGGAGTGTGGAGCAGCTTGACTGTTCTAGGTAGAACTTCTACTTATTTATTTTCAAGGCAGGTCTTTTAATAGTTAAAATAATGCATGTGCCTATGAAATTACACAGAAGTTTATTTGAATTCAAGTGGCGACAGTGATGAAGTTGGCTATTTTGAGTATTTTGGTAGTATAAAGAGACAAACTCTGGTGTTAACTAGCTTTATTTAGAACAAATTTCACATTAATATATTTTTTTCCTTCTGCAATTCTCAAATCATATGACAACAGACACCTGCTCTGGTTTTCTTAATAGTGGAAAGAATGAAAGGGGTTTTTTTTTCTTATGTATTTATTTACTATCTGTCACTGTACAGTGACTTTCCATTTTGCCTTTGGCTTGTCATGTGTTCACAAATATTCCAAGGAAAAGCAGTACGGCCGTATCTTCCATATAATAAGTTAGAGATAATTATTGATAATTTTCGACACCATTATCTTTCAAATATTTTCTCTTTATAAAGTCTTACATACTTATTTAAGTTATAATTTAAACATACTAAATTATTTTATAATCCATAACTAAAGTCTTATTTTTAAGCTACGTTTTAGGCATACATTAAAAGCAAATACTCCTTTTTCATTGTTATTTTTTCATAGGTAAAGTTACTTGTACTAGTTGAAGTATTCATGGTAATAAAAGAAGAAACTCGGTATTGTGTATTATCTGAAAAGCAATCATAAAAATGATTGAAATGTTCCAAACTTAAAGTAAGCTAGAAGTGTCATGGGCCACCTGCATCAGAAGTCTGTATTGGTTTAAGCTATATATTGGCAAAGACCCCAAGGGATGCATCAACATTGAGATGTTATGCCCATTATACAATACAGTGAAGACAAGGTGTTTCCAGCAGCTTGATTATGCAGGAGACTAGATGAGAAAATCTGTTGGTAGTACTAGAGATTAAGGAAGATGTACTTTTACTCTTTTTTTTTTAACATGAATAACCAAATCATTTTCAGTGAAATGCAGCATTTATTTATAAAGTTTAAAATTATTTATGTCTTTCAAATTGTTCTAACTGATGTTTCTAAGTATTTAGCAATCAGGATGTTAGTCCTAAGTTATTCTAATTGCGTTTCCACTAACCACATTTTCTTCATATTTCTTTCCTTTAACATCCTTTTTTCTGACAAGATGTTTCTATTGGAATGTTTATGAGTGTCAGGAGATTAAGATTTATTAACAAGTCGGGCAAGGAAATGAATAATATGAAAAAAGGAGAATTGTTCTATTTAGCTTTTTTGACTAGTTGCTTAAATAAAATGTGAAAACTATCATATAAAAACATAAGCATAGGTATGTATTAAACTAGGTTTTAGGTCAAAGAACATAAGAGCAAAATAAAATAGCAATCAGTGTTCCCGTTAGGTAATAATAGATATATATTCTCTAAAATTTTATATTACATAACCATAAATTATAAGTAGGTAGAAAACAACTAATAGGTGCTATCTCTCAACTGATAAATTTTTTTATAATCAGGAAACTATTTAATAACTATTTAATGTATACCTACTAAGTATCAGGTACTAGAGATCAGAAATCAAACAATAAATACTCTCTTTCAGTATCTTACCAGTTTTATATTTATGTAGTGTCTTGAAACAGTAATTTTATTTTTATTCCTATTGCCCTTGTTAAGCTTAATGTTCTCTTCTGATCTTATTTTATCTGATCTCAAAACTTTTAACCTCTTTCCCTTTTAGTCCATTTTCCATATTGCTGAGCTTTCTTTTCTTAGAAGATATATCTTGCTCTTAAGGGAGAAATGTTGATGTTCTTCATGGCCTATTGGATGATGTGTAAATTCTTCATTGTCAAATCCTTCAAACTGTTCATAAATATCTCAAAGAAACTATATAGCATCAATTTTGCCAGTTACTCCAAACTCCGTTCAAATTAGACTATGCTGCCTTCCACCAAATCATTATACATTTCCAAGAGTCTGCCTTTGTTCCCATGTTACTTTATTCTGAAATCCTATCCCTTTGTGTATTTCTCTTCTAGAGTTATGGTGACTTTTGTGTATGACTTTACCAGGGGTATGTTGATCTTTGTTCTTTACCCAAATAGAGAGGTGCAGGCTGTGATATTATATTATGATACACAAGTTAATTATATACGTTAATATTTACAGAGCAGCTGCAAGTGCCAGTAAACTCCAAGTCACGACAATTTAAACAGGATAGAAAATTATTTCATTCAGGTTAAATCCTTGATATATCATTTTAGAAAGTAGCATAATGGCTCTGTTCCACAAAGTTCTCAGGGATTCAGGCTTCTTCCATCTTATTGCTCAACTGTCATCAATAGATGGCCCATCCCATAGTCCTAACAGCTACTTAAGTTCCAGCTATTACTTCCACATATCAGCCCAAAGTAAAAATTAACTCCTTCTTTTTGAGGACACTTCCCAATAATTTTAGACACCCTTTCTGCTTGCATCAATTTGGAAATAATCATATTGCTTCACCTGCAATAAAGGCTGTGCAGATACATACATACAGATTTTATTTTAAGAAGATTAAAGCACACACACACATATATATACACGTGCACACACACACATACATAAATATAAAAGTTATATTTATTGAAAATATTGCAATGAAATTAAAATGAGATTATCAAGGGAGATCCTGGATCTATGGTTTTATATTTGTAAACTTCACACTATTATTGTTAGTCATACCCCCTTTTCAGGAACCATGAACATGTAGAATCTTAGAATAATTTTCAAAAGATAAGATAATAAGAGGTTTAATCATAGACCTTAAGAGATCTTATTGCTCAGCACAATGAGACTGAGGGTACTATGTTGGTTACTTATTTCTATATAACAAATTACTATAACATTAACAGCTTTAAACAACACACATTTATTATCTCACAGTTTCTGTGTGTCAGTATTCCAAGCATTGTTTAGCTAGACCATCTGTTCCTCACAAGACGTCAGAGTGTTGGTTGGGATATGTTCTTACCTAGAGGCTCAAGTAGGGAAAGAATCCCTTCCAAGCTTATTCAAGTTATTGGAAGAATTAATTCTTTGTGGTTGTATGATAGAGGACCTTGAAATTTGCTGGCTATTGGCTGGAGACTACGTTTAGGTCCTGGAATATACCTACAGGTCCTAGAAGCCACTTGTAATTCTTTGTCATATGGGCTTCACAAAAATGGCTGGCTAATTATTTCATCAAGCTCACAAGAAGCATCTTAATCTCCAGTCTGCTAAAATGGAATCTTAAATAACGTAACACAATCATGGAAGTGACATCCCATCACTTTTGCTAGATTCTATTAGTTAGAAATAAGTCACACTTTTTCCTTATACTCAATGGGTGGGCATTACACAACAACATAAAAACCAGGAGGTAGGACTCACTGGGTGTCACCTTAGGGCCTGTCTGCCACAAGTACCAATATTTCCTGCTACTAGGAGCACTAAATAGTCTACATATGAGTAAAGCTGCCATATCTATTGAAATATTTAGCTAAAAAAATTTTTCATAATTTAATTCCTTTCCATAATCATCGATGGCAGATAAGGTTTTACCAAGTAAAATTTTGCCTGTGACTGTTACTCTTACCTCTAATTGAAAATGTTTATGCTAGAATTGTGCATTCTATATTTCTTTTTTAGCATATTATAATATTCAGAATGAAATATTGGAACTACTACTTTCTCAATGTTAAGTTTCATCAAGTCAAACACATAACCAAAATTAGACAGATCTCAGAGATCAAAGAAGGTCAAGTTAAGACATTTTTATGAAAGGGAGTACATGGTATCACTTAGTGAATGCAAAGCAATTCAGAATGACGTATAGAAATAATTAATACTCAAGGTGATGGATATAGCCTGACTTGATCATTGCACATTCTTTGCATGTAAAAAGCACTCACATATACCCCATAAATATGTAAAATATCATCTATCTTCCATATAGTTTTTTTTGTTATCTATTTCATTTAGTTCTGCTCTGATCTTTGTTATTTCTTTTCTTCTGCTGGATTAGAAGTTGGTTTGCTCATCCTTTTCCAGTTCTTTGAGATGATTCATTAGATTACTGATTTGTGATATTTCTGTCTTTTTGATGTAGGCATTTGTGGATATAAATTTTCGTCCCAACTACTTTAGCTGTGTCCCACAGATTCTGATAACTTCTGTCTCCTTTATCATTTAGTTCAAAGACTCTTTTGATTTCCATCTTGATTTCCTCCTTAACCCAGTAATCATTTGGCAGAAGGTTGTTTAGTTTCCATGACTTTGTGTAGACATGAGTATTTCTGTTGGAGTTGATTTCTAATGTTATCCACAATGGTCTGAGAAGATGCGTGGTATAATTTCTATTTTTTTAAATTTGTTGAGACATGTTTTGTGGAATAAGATATGGTCGGTCTTAGAGAATGTCCCATAAGCTGATCTGCAAAACATATATTCAGTGGTTTTTGGGTACAATATTCTGTAAATATCTGTCAGGCCAATTTTTTCTAAAGTTCTGTTTAAGTCCATTGTTCCTTTCTTTATTTTCTGTCAGAGATGTGTTGAAGTCCCCACATGATAAACAGTGCTGCTGTTTATCATTTTGTATAGATCAAGCAGGATTTGTTTCATGAATCTGGGTGCACCTGAGTTAGGTGCATAAATATTTAGAATTGTTATGTCTCCTTGTTAAATTGTACCCTTCACCATTATATAGTGACCATCTTTGTCTTTCATTACTTTTGTGGATTTGAAGACTAAGTTATCTGAAATCAGAACTACCACGCCAGCTTTCTTTTGGCTTCCATTTGCTTGAAATATTGTTTTCCATCCCTTCACCTTGAGTCTGAATGCATCCTTGCAGGTTAGGTATATTTCCTAAGATAGCAGATACTTGGCTTGTGTATATTTATTGATTCAGCCAGCCTATGTCTCTTTAGTGGGCAGTTCAAGCCAGTCACATTTATTGAAAGAATTGATAAGTGCGGCAGATTTCTGTTCATCCTGTTGAGTTGAACTTTGTTGCTTTGTTTTCTCTCTTCAGCCATTGTGGTATCTGGCCTTTGACCTTTAACTTGTGGATGATTTTACACTGGTGAGTGTCTATTGTGCTGATCTCTGTGTAATGCTGTTCTGAGTACTTCCTGGAGGGCAGGTCTTGTCTTGATGGATTCCCTTAGTCCCTGCTGTCTGAAAACTGTATGGAAGATTAATAAACCAAAAAGTTGGTTCTTTGAAAAAATAAACAAAATTGACATGTCTGATGCTAGATTAACCAGAAGCAGAAAAGAAAGGACTCTAATAAGCTCAATTGGGAATGAAAAAGAAAGTACAACTGATACTATGGAAATATAAAATATTATCTATGAATACTATAAAAACCTCTATGTACATAAACTTAAAAACATGGAGGAAATGCACAAATTCTTAGAAACACACAGCCTCCCTAGGCTCAATCAGGCAGAAATAGAATTCTTGAACAGGCCAATATCAAGTACCAAAATTGAAGCAGCAATAAAAATCCTTCCTAAAAAATAAAAGTCCTGGACTAGATGGTTTCATACCCGAATTTTACCAGACCTGCAAAGAAGAATTGGTGCCTATCCTGCAGAAATTATTCCACAACATTGAGAAGGAAAAAATCATCCCAAACACATTCTATGTAGCCAACATCACCCTGATACCAAAACCAGGAAAGGACAAAACAAAAAGAGAAACTACAGACCGATATCCCTTATGAATATAGATGCAAAAATTCTCAACAAAATCCTAGTAACCCAAATTCAAGTGCTTATCAAAAAAATAATGTACAACTCATGTCTTCCTTAAAATCTTTTGAATGTTGTGATACAGCATTGCTAAAATCTTCAAATTTATCTGGGAAATACTAAAAGGACCAACCTTTCTATTATAAACAACCAGAAAACTGGACAAATTATATGAGGTTACAGTTTCTAGGAATGAAAATACACAGGACAAGACTGTAACTCATAAAGTGAGCCCCATTATCAGTCTGTCTCCCTATCTGGAAGCATTTGCCATATACAAGCATAGTAAGGTGGAGTCCAAGCAGAACATGGATTTTTGGCTGAGCCGAGGAAATACGTAATAAAATTTGAGGCAGCAAAAGGGTCTATCTACAGGACAGAGCACAGTAGAGGAAAGAGCTATATAGAGAAGGGTAATAGGAGTTTATGTGGACCCCATACCTAGAAATTAGTCTGCACAAGAACAAGAAGAAATTACTTGAGGTTTACTGTTTTCTGCTCTGTAAGGTTAAGAACAGAAAAGTGATAGTAGAGTTCTAGTAGTGATGAAAGAAGCTAGAATTTCAGCTTAGCAGGATAGGATATACCTCCTTAAAATTCTAAACGTCTTGGTGAGACACCAAAATGATTAAGCTGTAGAAATAAGAACCATGCTTGAGAGTTAAGGCACTTCCTAACAAAGACTGGCACCAAACTCTGATAAAATCATGGGGAGGCAGAATTTGGAGGTTGAGTCTCGCCAAGTTAGAAGAGCTTAGGAAACACCCTTGAATTTCTCACCCTAATAAAATGTAAAAAGGTAGCATACAAAAGTATAAGGTAGTCAGCAAGTAACGGAATTGCCTATTAAAATAAAATTCAACACTCTTTAGAGGATAAAAGAAAAGATAGTCCAGTTGCCTATAGCATAGTCCTGTCCATATTATTCATGATGTTCATTAAACAATAAAAAAATTACCTGGCATACAATGAAAATAGGAAAATTTACCCATAGTCAAAAATAATAGTATTTTATTAAAAACTAACATTCAGTAGCCCAAATATTAAATGTAACAAAAACTTTAAAGTAGCTATTGTAAATATTTTCAAGGTATTAATGGAAAATATATTTAAAAATTAAAGAAAAATGCAGCATTTATGAGCAAATGGCTAACAAATTTCAGTAGACCAAAAAAAAAAAAAAAACCTCTGAAAAGGAACCAAATGCAAGTTGTATAACTAAAACTATACAATAATAGAAATGAAATACTCCTTGGATGCGTTTAACAGGATATTAGAAAAGGCAGAAGGATTAGCGAAATTAAAGACAAATTGAAGGAGCTGATACAATCTGACAGCTTAAAAAAAGATGGAAGAATAATTTTAAAAAAGAAAGCTAACAGCCTGGGAGATAATATAAAATGGTCTAAAAAAAAGTGCAATTGAAATTCTAAAAGAATAGAGTGAGAGTGGCACAGAAAAAAAGCAAAACAGCTGAACTTTTTCCCAGATTTATGAATCACTTAAACCTACTTATCCAAGCATATCATGCTACATAAAGCAAGAAAACTACAAAGAAAATCACATGCAGATATACCATGATCCAATTGTAGAAAATCAAAAAAAAGAAAAAATTTTCAAAGCAGCTAGAATAAGAATGATTTTCTGATGATATATGTAACAATTACCCTGTTAAAAACAATGCAGACTAGAAAACAATGGAACATTTTTAAATATTTAAATATCTTTTAAAAACTGTTAATGCATAATTTTACATCTAGTGAAACACACTTTAAAAATTAGGGTCAAATATATTTTTCTGAAAAATAAAAGCTAGAGAATTGGTAGTCTGCAAAACTGAAGAACAAAAATACGTAATCTTTATACTGAAGGGAAACGGTTTATGAATGGAAACCAGAATCTTTAAAAAGAAATAAAGAGGATCAGATATAGTAAATAGGTCAGTAAAGAAAAAAAAAGACTATCTTCCTTTTTTCTTGCAATTTCCCTAATAAACATCTGTATAAACAATAGTCAGCAAATTGCAGCCTGCAACCAGCCAACTGTTTTGTAAATGAAACTCAACTGGAACACAGCCTTCCCCATTTGTTTCTGTGTTGTCCATGGCTGCTTTCATGCTACAACAGCAGAGGTGAGTAGTTGCAACAGCAGCCATATGGCTTAAGCCTACAATATTTACTATCTGGCTCTTTATGATAAAGTCTGTCAATCAATCCCTGGTTTGAAGAAAAAACAATAACATTGTAAATTCAAGTTTATAACATGTTAGAACTAAAATAAGACAAAAATAGCACAAGTGATGGGATTAACTTGAAGTATACCATTGTAAATGTATTACATTTGTGAAGTGGGAAGTGAGAAGTGAATAGGAACCTCAGAGAAGCATGAAGTATGAAATGTGATATATTAAGAAGTACAATATTGACTCTAAATAGAATCAGTAAGCTAAAGTTGCATAGTTTAAGCCATACAAAATTTTTTTAAGCAGTGCAGCAAAGGCACTAAAATTTATTTGAATTTACTCAAAATGCCACAGGAAAAGAGCAACAGATGAATGAAATGTTGGAGGAACAAAGAAAACAAAGAGCAAGATGGTAGACTTTAACTCGGTTATCCAATAATTACACTGTACGGAAGAGAATTTAACATTATAGTTAACTGTCACAAGTGGTGGGGCTGGATTTTTTAAAAAAAGAGCAAGCTATCTACAAGATACACACTGCTGTCTACCAGAAACACATTTTAAATAAAAAGACACGAAGAGGCTGAAAGGAAATGGGAGAATACATAACATGCAAACAGCAGACAAAAGAAAGCTGATATGGCTACATTATTATTCACAAAAGTAGACTTCAATAATTATTAATATGAGAGTTAAAGAAAGGCAATAATGTTAGGTAGATAGTGAGAGATTCTGGGTCTCCTAGGGATGAAAGTGGGTGCTGTTGCCCCCATCCTGGTCTTGCTCAACCCTAATTCTCTATACCTGGGGGAGGAGGGCATACTCTACGTATCTGCCAATCAGAGCTTGGTGCACCAGCTGCAAAAGAATGCAGAGGACTCTCTAGCCCATGGGCCAAGCAGCATGGACACCATAAAGTCCAGAAAGTGACCTGGAACCCATATGGGTAGTTAAGGCTCAAGTCATGTGACTCCCAACTGTCCAGTCAAACTGGTTCCATGGTGACCTCTGAACCACAAGGTAGGTCCCTATCCGGGCATCCTAAAATGCCACACAGACTATAGCCAATCTCTCTCTCTTTGCCCTTCCTTTTGCTTGCCCTACTGTGACAATGGGTCTGGTCATCATCTGTGGCTTTATGTACCATGCTCTGTAAACCTATATCTTGCTCTTGCCCTATAATCCTATCTTTTTCTCCTCAAGAAACATCATTTTCATGCTTGCCTAACTTTGGCATGTCTGGTCTTTCTTCAGCAATGAGTGTGTGAGGACCTGATAGTTTCAGACTAAAACCTAACAATAATACAAGAGGAATTTATAGGAAAGTCATAACTTTTAAATGTGTGTATACCTGACAATAGAATTTCAAAATTCATAAATTGAAAAAACTACCAGGAGAAATATATTCCATAATTATAGTTGAATATTTTAATACCAATCTATCCATAATTGATAGAATATATAGACAGAAAATTACCGATATTTTAGAAGATTTAAGCTGTAATATCAAGTAAATTTAATTGATATTTGTAGGTCATTATGTCCAAAGTTATAAACTATACATTATTTTAAGTGAACGTGGAATGCTCACCAAGGTTGATAATCTACTGATTAAACAATTTCCTTCTAAGACTGAGAGCAAGACAAAAATACTATCACCAGTCACAAATATACGGGAGCTCCTTATCATAGCCAAAATACTCAGAAAGTAATTAAAGTGAATACAAATAAGAAAGGAAGAGTAAAAGCTTCTATTCATAGGTCATATGGTTGTTTTTGTAAAAAAAATCCTAAGGAACTTACAGGAAAATCTACTTAAATTATTAAGGTAACTTAGCAATAGTACAGTATAAAAATTAGTATGAAAAATCATATTTCTGAATATGTTTAGTAATAAAAAATGGATTCTTGTTTGCTTGGGGCTGAGGAGTGAAGTGATTGATAACAAAGGGGCAGGAGGTAACTTTCTGCAGTGATGGCAACCTATATATTGATTAAGGTGGTGATTCCATAGTAATACCATAGACATTTTTCCAAACTCATCAAAATTTATACTTAAACTGTAGGGATTTTGTTTATGTAAATTATACCTTAATAAAGTACTACCAAATAAATGGGTGCTATTTACCAACTAAGGTAGGCTTGGAAATAAGAAATGTCTCATAATGTGAATGGCATTTGTTCTATCAAATGTTATTATGTATATAATTTTTCTAATTCACATTGTGTTAAAATAAGCAAGATAATTTTTTAAAAAATTAACTGTTCCTCGAGAATCTTTTGTTCCATTTTTCTCTCCACTAACCTTCAAAATATTTTCTTTTAGGTGGGGACACTAGTTGGTAGCAAAGGTCACACATAACAGTTAAACCATAAAGATATGAATCAGGTTTTGGAGGGTTACTATTTTGTAAGCAGAGGCAGGGTAGCGTAAAGAGAAGACAGAGATATCAGCATAACAAGCGATGCTGTAAGAGTCCAAAACTGTTTCTCACAGCTCCCTCACATTGTTTTGGAGTCTGCAATAGATATAATTTGTAGAGAGTAAGAGACAGTCGGGGATCTCAATTTCCTCTGAGAGAAAAGAAAATTTGCAATATTTACTGGCACCAGAGAAGAATAAAACAAAGAAAACTGAATGTAGAAATGCATATATATGCATATAAATATCATATATTAAATATTTAGTAATTATTGTTTTCTTAAGGGCTTGTTTAGCTCTTAGTACCTTTGGATTTTTCAGTAGATGCTGAGTGGTAATAAAACGAATCTGTGAAAGACTCTAAGAACTTTTTAAGGCTGGGCACACTGGCTCACGCCTGTAATCCCAGCCCTTTGGGAGGCTGAGGCTGGAGGACAGCCTGAGGACAGGAGTTCAACGCCAGTCTGAGTAAGAGTGTGACCTTGTCTCTACATAAAATAGAAAAAGTAGCCAAGTGTAGAGTCATGCTCCTGTAGTCCCCACTACTTGAGAGACTGAGGCAGGAGGATGGCTTGAGCCTAGGAGTTTGAGGTTGCTGTGAGCTGTGAGGACGCCAGCCACGGCACCCTAGCCCAGATGACAGAGTGAGACCCTGTCTCAGAAAAAAAAAAAAAAAAGAACTTTCTAGTTCAGATAGTTCAGAGGAATTAAAGCCATGTCCCAAACCTCCCAGTGTGTTTTTAAACACCTGGCCTCTGTCCATCACCCTGAAGGGATGATTAATGGGTGAGAACAGTGCACAATGTGTTCCAAAGGCATATGCCAGAAACCAGCCTTAAAGTGGTCAGGAGAGAGATTCCACAGATGATAGCCCACAACCTGATCTGGCATCTTTTGTCCGGGAAGATTTTGTGATGGGGCTGTAAACTGAGAAAGTCAATAGAGGTTTTCTTTTTACAAATTATTTTCAGGTTTCAGATCAGAGGATATAAGCAAAGTCTTATAATTTCATTTCACTTAAATCATCGTTACTTAAGAAATCTCCATCTGCTATCATGCTAATGAACTTTGTCTTTTTTGTTTAAAAGAACTTCTCAAAATACAGTTCCTAGATCCTCAGAATCTAACGCAGGCAGATACCTGCTTTGCAGTCAGATCCAGACCAGTGCTTCCTAGCAATGTGATGTGAGCTGTTATTTGCACTCTAATCTTTTCCTTGTTCTAAAAGCCATATCCACGGATCTTTTAGTTATTCTTAGAGAGTCACAGTGATGCAGTTTCAATAACTAGTTTCCTTTATTCACATCTAAATCCACTTTATTAACTCAAGTTATATGTTTTGGAGAAAATAAATGTTCCTAGAAGATAAACAACATACCTTCTGGGCTTCTCTCCAACTCACTTGAACACCTCTTGCTCCCTGCCTAAATGATATTCAGCACATTCATATTCAGCGGCGGACCACCCACATGTGCAGCAACGGCATTGCCAAGAAGTTAATGTGGTCTGTAAGTACACCACTGAACGTTCAGTTCTTTCAGGCTGAGAGCCGCTCTGTGGGTTCATCCATCTGTTCCCCCTCCACACACGCACCCAACCAATGGTCCTCTAAATGAGCACAAGGCTTTTAGGTATTTTGGAACTGTTAAGTTTTGAGGTAATATATAGCTTTAGCAAGGACTGAATACATTTATTTTCAGCTTATTGCATATTTATTATTCCTGAGTTAAATGTTTAATAAAATTCTTGTAGTGCTCATCCTAGAGATTTAGTTGACCCTTATCTTTATAAATTCTGGAGTTGACAATACTTTCAGATAATGGCATAATATGGCAATATGGTTGAGTCCCAGGGATAAAACTGTGGTTTAAGTTTCTGCACTCACAGAGGGCAAAGTGAATAAGAAGAGATTCTTTTTCTACTAGTACACTAGCCTGTCAGGAAATTCACCAGTCTATAAAGTATCCTTGTGTGAATTGGGGGTCGAGGGAAGCTCATTTCTTTAAATAAATGTACTTCCTATACCAGGGAACAATTGATGGCAAGAATAGGCCAGGCACATACTTGATTGTGAGCAGCCGTGCAGAGATGTATTGGATGTTAGAGTGAAAAAAAAAAATCCTTTAAACAAACTGGGTTCAGGAGGTAACTTTGTGACTTGATGGTTGCTTTTTATAGGGCAAGTGACTTAAGATCGCTAATCCTCGCTTCCATTTTTTTGTAAGGGCAAAATTATGAGAATGTTGCCATCTTGCAGGGGATTGTGAATATTAAAAAAAAAACATAATATATGCAAGTTGATTAGCACGCTGACTGACAAAGAACAACTACCAGGAAAAGTGAACTTTAAATTTCTTATATTGGTCTGGGAGAGATCAAGCATCAATTCTTCTCTAAGCCTAGAAAGAACTGTTTTACCTGAGATTAAGCTTCCTCATAAGACTTCAAAAGCTACAATTTAGAATATTTTTTGTGACCAGGTAGAACGCTAGAGGCAGGCTTACAAAGTCATGAATGGGAAGATCCCAGTGGAAAGTATTTCGTGAGAATTTTAAATGTTTTTTTTTTGAAACTGACACACAACAATTGTACATATTTATGGGGTGTATAATGATGTTTCGATATGTACAAAGATTAGTGATCAGAACAGGATAATTAGCATGTCTGTCATCCCAAACATTTATCATTCCTCTGTGTTGGGAACATTCAATATCCCCTCTTCTAGATATTTGAAAATATACAATATATTAATGTTAGCTATAGTCATCCTACAGTGCCATGGAACATTAGAACTTATTCCTCCTATCTAGCTGTAATTTTAAATCACTTCCTATCCCCTCCTTCCTCCTATCCTCCCTATCCTCTAGTAACCTCGGTTCTACTCTACTTCTATGAGGTCAGCTTTCATCCTAGATGATCTATTCAAAATGTGAGTATCTACTAATGCTTCCGGTTCTTCTCCACGGAGGAGGCACCTGCTACCTGTGTCTAGTCATCCATCTAGATCCCTATCATTACATGAGGCATAGTACCCCCTACAATGGCATAGTTGAATAGTCGTACCAGATATCTTATGACATATTTAAAGCCTAAAATATTTACTATCTAACTTGCTACAGAAAAGTTTCCTGAAACCTGGTTTAGAAGGTGGTCTGGTTAAGGGTGACATCACCTCAAGCATCCTTGAGGAGGAAGGGAACAAATTACAAAGTTGCTTGAGAAACTTTTTCTTTCTTCGTGTGTAAATATTTATGTTATATTTATGTTCACATGACTTTATAGAAGTTCTCCAAATAATGTCTTAAACTACAATGAGAAATAAAAACATAAAAGTGCTATATTACTTTTAGACTAATAATCCCATTTTATTTTCTCTTTGCAAAAATTGTCCTAAATGTTTAAATGATGGACTAATGTTACTAAAAATACAGACATACCTAAGGAAGATTACTCTTAGTATTATAGCATTACATCTAATTAATGGCTATAACTAAATAAAATTAAGGTTTATTTAGAGAACTTATCTACTGCACCATAATTCTCAATTTTTAAGAATTTGTAACGTAGGTAAGGACAGAAACTTTAGGATTAGGATTACTCTGAAACAATAGGCTATAGTTGCTTTGCATTGTGTAATACCCTCTCCTAGACCTAATATGTTATGTCTAGATCTGGGAAAGGGCCTCAATGAGAAATAAAAGTAATTTTATACAAAATATTTTTGGGAATTCTTATGTATTTGAATAACATTACAATGTGTTTTCCTAATTACATGCTAAGTATTATGGTATAAATCATTATCACAGAAAAAAGAATAACTAAAAGAAGGGAGGATAGTCATGATGTAGGTATCAAAATATGGATAAGGAAAAGCAAAGAGGAATTGCATGAGCAAAGTATTTTGGTTTATGGGATCAAGGTGTGTGAAGATAAACCTGGGGTTTTAGAAATATTCCATCCTGGGCATGCTGAGTCACTAGAATATGTTCAGGAGAAATAGAATCATGCAGAAAAGTTCACTGATTGATTTATTCAATAAATATTGAGTTATAAGGCTTTTGTTGGTGTGAAATGGTAACAGTGAAATTCAGTGTCATCAGAATGAACCATAGTAGTAACAAACAATAGACAGTCTAACAGATGAATCTATAGAAGCAAGAGAGGAAAAAGGTATAGATGAGTGAGCAAGGCTTCCTTTTTTTTTTTTCTTTCTTTTTTTTTTTATTGGGGGAAAACTACAAAGCATTTACAGTACAATGTTTATAGTCACAATTTGTAGTGAGCTGATTTCCCAAAATATATTACCACTCAAGTTGACTTATCTTGTTACATTCAAAAATCTACTCTGTCAAA